>JAQLOM010000007.1:1472084-1488143 GCA_030068315.1 Chrysichthys thysi
CTTTCAGGATCTTACAAAGCTTCAAACGACGCGTCGACTACCAAATTAGTTGTCGACGATTTTGATAGTCGACTAATCGTGGCAGCCCTACTGTTGAGTGGTACACGCATGCTGCACACAGCACGAACATCTTTCTGGACCTGTATTTTTTACAGTTTGAGCTCCTAAACTATCGGGCTATATAACGGCTAGAACTGACATTTCCTACGTGATTCTGGGGAGAATTGAACACTTGCACAGACGAGAGCGTTACTTGTTACTTATTCGTTTTATTCATCCAAGGAGTTTATAAATTCGCACTAACGATGGGCCTCGCTCTTCATTCCTTTAGCAAAGTTTGGTGTAAATGTTTGCGGAAGCCGAACTGAACTAAAGAAAATAAATTCTCACCAGATTTCAGAAGTTTCAGGAAATGCTAGGGTTTTTTTTTTTTCCCATGCTCATGTGTGCATGTTGATCACCCGTAAAGTGAAAAAGCTTGTTCCTGTCACAGCTCGTTTGCATTTAGCGACACCCACAAAACTCCATAAAAGGCCAAGCACGCGGAGTGCGGATGACACAAAATGACTATTTCAATCCTAACTGAGAGAAAAGGCAGAAGTTTTCATTCTTGCTTCTCTCTTACTTCTCTTGCGGGCTCACTTCTGTGCCAGTAAAAAAATAAATAAATAAATAAAAATGATAATAATAATTCAAATATAATAACTATGACTCAAGGTCACTGCAACATGCAAAGAAAAGGGGTTGGCCAAGATCAAGATTGTGTTTGCTTTGTGTTTTATTCTCACTCACAATTCTCATTCTCACTTGTGTTGTGGCCAAATAACAGTACTGCGCACACACACACACACACACACACATTAAATCTGCAGACAAATTACAGAAAGTAAAGTAAAAAAAAAAAAAAGAAAGAAAGAAAGACATGAAAACAGAGGAGGAAAATAATCAGGTGAACATGAATACTAAACACACCTGCACAAAGGGAGAACCTGCTGATTTTTAAACATTTAAAAAGAAAAAAAAATATTCTCTTTCTCTGCTGGATCCAAAGTGTTGAGTAACGTTAAAAGAAGATGCCGTGCCAGACGGAACCGATTTATAAGCCAGCTTTCATCCTCTGTAAAGAAAAAACAAAAGGAAAAAAAATCACACCGGTCTTTAAACAGCCTTTCCCTCATAAGCATGGCACACGCTAAATCTTCCGTCAGCAGCGGCGTTTGTTTACAGTGACGGGCAGACACGGACAGACCGACGTCCTGCGTTTATACAGCATAGTTTCTTTTGTTGTAGTGGGTTTGTTTGTCTGAATTTATAGATTTGTGTTGGCATGCTTGCATGTTTTTTAATTAATGCCAATAATATAAAACGACTGGATTTCATGAAGTCTTCTTGATGGTGCTCTTTGTCCCTGACCTTAAACTACCATGAACTAGCAAGAGGATGTGTTTGTGACAGAAGCTCTTCTGTAAGTCGCTCTAGATAAAGGTGTCTGCTAAACACCGGAATGAAAAGAAGCCATTTTAATGTGACCGAATATTCCTGATTTAAAAGTGCAGGAATTCATGCAAATGATATGATTTTGAAGTTGTGGCTGGTCTCAGGAGCACGAGTAAGATAATGGGCCCCCCCCCCCCCTTCCCTCCCCAGATATTAGGGGATTTTCATGACTACAAATTTTTTTTTTTGTGCAAACACTCGTATGAGCGTTTTATGAATAAATCCGTTCGTATCTGAGGCCCATTATGGAGGGAAAAAGAGAACCTAAATTGGATTTATTTTTGTAGGGAGTATTGCTTGGTTTTAAGAGCTGATATTAGTAATAAAGCCTCAGTATCGTATCGTATGTAGTAACACCCTTTTAACCTTTATTTATGTACCTGTGTTTAACACATAGATGCAGTCATGGTAATCAGGTCTCTGCCTCGAGTTCCTGTTTTTGTTTGTTCTCCAAGTGGAGCTTTGTGGGAGGTGAACCTGGGGACATTAACAGGGTTTTGTGTGTCTCTTTGCCAGCTGCAGGGAGACTCGATATCGGTGTGTCGCCGTCTCTGTGGCACCAGAACACGCACACGCGCACAAGTCTTTTAGGACCGACAGACGTCTGAGGGTAAGTTGTTGTTTTCTGGAGGAAACGGTTCAGTTTCCTGAATTTCTTTAATGCATGAGCTTTTGGAGCTCAGGATTTAATCACAAAAACCTTTTTTGTTTACGCTGAAAGGACCAGGAAACAGTGATTTATCTGTTCCATATTAACCATTTAAAGAGACTGCTATAAATGTGAAGTGTCCTAGTGCTCCGTCTGAGCTTATGCTAAGTTCATCTCCAGTTTCTCATAAATTTCTCATAAATTGCGTGCGTGTGTGTGTGTGTGTGTGTACAGATATTGGAAGCAAAAAAAAACAAGACTAGACTTGATTTAACGTCATGTGTGTCTCACCCCGCCTCAGTTTAACTGCACTGTTAATTCACCCCCACATTCTCACAATCCCTCTCAGGCCGCCGCGCTGGCTGACGATACAAACCTTTAGTTCTGTCCATCTTTCTCAGCAAATTAATTATCTGATTTCTGAGTTATGTAGTTTGATTTCACGATCAAGACGTTTATTAAGATTGCTGTTAAATGATGGCGTTGTGTTCTCATCAAAATAAATGAAAGCTGTTTTTTGTTTTTCTTTTTTTGTTGGGATGGTTGGTTTGTTTGTTTGTTTATACAATTCCTGGACCCATCAGTGATCCAGAACACTTCCAACGAATCTCTGTTTCGGAGAGCTCAAAACCATAATGTGTAGGAGATATTCTAAATATAAGTGCAAGAAAACCCCTGATTTAAAAAAAAAAAAAAAAAACACACACACACACACACACAGAAAATGGTAGGATTGGCATTTTCAGTTCCCAGTAAAGAGGACCAAAAAGAGACCAGCTGCGTGCAGTGCTCTCTGGTGCTGATTAAAATCCAAACCTTGTGAAATTTCTAACTAGCAGTTAGAGGGAACTTTATGATAAACAAATGACCTTTGTGATCTCGTACAGTTGTATCACATGTTTAGAGTGAATGGTGAGTACAGATACTCGTTTTTATTAATTACTCCACTGCAAACAAAAAAAAATGAACACTTGTTTTGGTGTGGCATATGTGTAAACTTAAAAAAAAAAATAAAAAAATAAAAAAATAAAAAAATAAATAAATAAATCTTATCATGGGATGTCGTTCTTCTGGGAAGAACATGCCTTATTACCAAAACGGGAAACATCTGCACTGGTCACATCGCACCAACTGGCATGTGCCACTTTCTAACTGTTGGAGTTGTTCGAACATGGAGTACATATTCACATTGAGCCCAAAAACATGAGAATATAAATTTTTTCCATAGTGTGTACACTGCCAGCTGTTCTGTTCTGTTCTCCACATACAGGTTCTTGTTTCCGAGGAATGAACGCCATATTATTAAGTTCACGACTGTTCAGATTGTATATTAGACAACCGTCTCTGTATTTTTAACTCCATGTCACGTCTAGATTCTGGAGTGCTGCTCTTCCTCTCCTTTCTCCCCCTTCATTATTTCAAAACTTAATGTATTTAAGAAATTCTAGTAGTTACCTTTTTTTCTTTTCTTTTTTTTTTTTAAGGAAAATTTGAGAGATTTGTTTTGTACAATTTGTTTTATTAATGTTTTATTTATTTGGTAGTTACAGTTTGTGGAAGAGGGTTTGGATGAGATACTTTCTTTACTTGTTACCAATATTCACCTCAAAGCTCCTGTGCAGCTGAAGAAAGACAAACTAAAGAAGCAAACTTCAGATTTCGGACATGTCCTAGCTGATGGACTACAACTGGGGGGTTTATATAAATGAGCTCCTCTGCCAAGCTGCAACCTTTCCTATGTTCTTAAAGATGGACAAAGGGGAGGTTTGACATATTGGGCTATAGGTTAACTGCTGACATGGGTGAAGTTCAGGGTCTGATCAGTGCACATTTACATGTAGTTGGTTGGGCTTTGCAGGTCTAATAAGCTCCACTCCTCTGCAAAAGCTTTTCACTAGATTTAGGAAGCGTGGCTGTGGGGATTTGTGTTCGTTCAGCCACAAGAGAGTTGGTGAGGACTGCGAGTGCAGTCAGTGTTCCAGTTCATCCCAAAGGTGTTCAGTTTAGTACATTTCTTCCACTCCAGTCTTGGTAAACCTTGTCTTCATGGAGCTGGCTTTGTACACCGGGGCATCATCATGCTGGAACAGGCTTGTGTCTCTTAGTTCCAGTGAAGGGGAATTGTAATGTTGGGGCATACAAAGACATTCTAGACAATTGTGTGAGCTTTATGAGAACATTTTGGGGAAGAACCACAGATTAGTGTGATGATTAGGTGTCTACATACATTTGTATGTATCTAGTTAATTACCGGATGTGTGTAGTGTATAGTATTTCAGTTCTGAATTTAATGAAGAACCCTAAATCGTCCTTAACACCTATTCACCCACATGAGAAAAAAAACTAATTTTGATTAGTCCATTTCCATTCCGCTGGTGGGATATATCTGGCATATAGAGTTAAACCCCTAAGGAATAGGCACGAAGCAATATGTCGTGCATTGATAATTTGTGGTACAGATTTACAACAGTTCAAATCGAGAGAAAAAATGAAAGGCTGCATGATCTTAGTTTTTCCTAGCTGTAGCTGTAACTAGAGAGTAGAAGGCATGATGATGTACAGTAGAGAAACCTACAGTACATGTGACCTCACTGTAGGCAGAAATGATGCATCTTGGGGTTGGGCAACACGGGAAAGATCTTTTGTACGATAAACTGTGCAGATCGGCATCTTTTTACAGACTGCTGAAAGCTAAAGAAAAGCGGAGCAAGTTTAGCTAGTTGTTTCATCTTTAAGCTGACTACGACCTTCGCAAATGTCTATTTTAAAAGGCCTATTTGTTATTAACGCCTTTTTTTTTTTTTTTTTTTTTTTTTTAAGAAAAAGTTTATTTTAGTTAATAGGCTTTTATATTTAACTCCACCCTTTGCCAATGTTTTTAATAATTATTTTTGGTTTCTAAGAACAAAACTATGAAACAAGGGTATTCTTCTTTTTTTATTTATTGAACAAAAGGAATATTGATAAACTTGGTAAGGAATAGGAAAATAAATATTGCAATTTCTTTGGTAATAAATAGGTTTTTTTTCTTTCTTTTTCTTCTTTTGTGGGGAAAATCGAGTTGCAAAGTCATCATAAATCAAACTGAATCATGAATTGGCTGAATCATTGCATGACTACAAATGAACTTTATGCTGAAAAACTGCATTTCTCAAACAGGTCAAAAGGCTTGTTAATATTTCACACAATAACCTGAAAAGGAAAATTTTATGGTTGGAGAACCGCTGGAAGTCAGGAAGCAGTGAAATTTACCAGTAAATGCCGAAAAGTACTGTCTCAATCCTTTCATCAAGGGTTAATAACATTTGTTCACATGCAGTGAAAAAGTAAATGGAAAAATGTGTGTAAATGAATGAGTAACTAAGTAATAAATACTTGTACACACAGATGAACTCCCATGGGCTCCTGACTTTTCCGGACACTCCGTACATACAGTTCTGTGCTCTGTATGCTGTCGCTTTGGCTCAGGTCTTGCTTTAGAGGTGCACATTCCACACAAAATACTTAAATGCTTCAAAAAGTATTTCAAAAATAAATAAATAGCAGCAGCCAAAAGCTGGCTGGAAATTGCTTGCAGCCAACTTCAACATTAGGATCCATATCTTAACGTTGCGCAGGGCCGGTGCATGAGCTTCCAGCTGGTCTGATCACACGAGGGTGGAATCCACCCGGTTGAAGCCGATAACAGACGCTCTGCTGAACTTGCGCGATGCAGGGCCCAGCTGAGGAGGCAGGGGTTGCCATGGGAAAATCTGCCTTTCCCCCCAACATGGCGTCTGCTTCTAATTTACTCACGGCTTTGTTTAAATGTGCTTACACTGTCAGTGTTGGGCCTATTAGTTCACATCTGCAATTATAATGTCCAATTAGAGAGGTTCCACTTGGCTCACATGCGCTGAAGTCCTGATTCTCGAGGAGCAGTCCTGGTTTGAAGTGAAAGAGGACATCATCCCAAACTACTTTTTTTTTTTATATATATTTTTTTCCCCCTTCCCTTTGTGATCTTGTTCTAGTCACTGATCGGGGTGTGTAGGCGAGCTTGTGGGAAACGTGTGAACAAGTCTGCCGTCCTTGCAACCAAGGAGTTGAAACACAAGAAGCGTCGAGAAAATTTGGAATTACACGGCTCGTACAGACTTTCTCACAGCAGTGCCAGCTGCAAGGTAAACCGCTGGGACAGAGGGGGGGAAAAATCAATCATGGACTTGTAAAAGTGTTCCTTTAGCAAAGGAAAATATAGAATCCTGAGCAGTGAACACGGTTTATAAAACACCACTTGTTCATTCAAAATTTACTCGATTATTTGGCCGAGACTTCAGTAATTCAGGATTTTGTATGACTTCAGCACTTTGAAAGGTTTCAGCTATCTGGGTTTCCAAACTAGACCAGAGATTAATTCAGTGATGATTATGATAATGATTTGGTGAAATCCTCTTCCCAGTATGATCATTTTTGCTTGAAGCTTCACCTTTTTACACCATCGTCACTGGAAGGTAATTTCAGGAGCGGGTGCTGTTAAAGAGCAGTGGGTACGTACACCGTGACTGATGGCATCATCAGAGACAAACATCTCCCGGCGCCTACGTAAACGCTCGGTAGATAAACCTCATAATCAGCCTTTTGTCTTTTGCCAGATGTTTAATGAAGTGGTGTTTCGACCCCCGGCAGAACAACTCCATCTTCTGTCATGGTGAAATCTAATCACCGCCTCGCACAGACGAACTGCCTGCCACGTCAGACCCGCCTACGTTTATATATCGGCTAATGGTTTTAATTATCCCCCCTGCACAGTTATGCATTTAAGGGATGCACATGCAGTATGGGTGTGCTTATATGTGGATTTATGGTGTATAATTTTTCTGATTTATCCATCTCTAGATGGTCTGATTTTAATCCCCACATCAGATAAACGTAATGTAAAGAATCCTTTGAGCACCAGGTACAGCTTCAGTTGAAAACAAGAAGACATTGAAAACATTGCTATTTGTGGTTCAGGAAATAAAAAAAATAAAAAAAAAAACCATCTTGAACAAGATGGAAATTCCAGGTCTTTGTTTGAAACAAATTGGGCTTGTGTGCTTAATTTGCAAAATATTAATTGTAGATTGCATCTCTGGTAGCCCTGCTGTCTGTGTGGTCAGGAAGTCGCTCCGATTTATGGCATGCTACGTGTAAGGGGACGTTTCGTTAACATTTGTGATAAAAAATAACTTGTATATCTTGTATATAGCTGTTGATGGTCCCCAACATTTGATGGGACTCTAAATGGATACAAAGGACGACAATTTCTTTTTACTGAATGAAGCATAATGTAATAATTAAAATAAATAATGTCAATAACTGCTATGGAGCAAAGGGAAATAAAACAAACTGCTGGAATTTGTTATTGGGAATGACAGTGTGGTGTAATGGGCTGATTTATTTTCCTATAAAAGTTCATACCAAGGTATTTTATTCCTTACGTAACATGGCCTACTGTGTATTTATTTACATATTTTTCACATGCCACTGAATACATGTGGGAAATTTTTCAAGAAAGGATTGCTTAAAAGTGGTAAAGTGGAAAAAAGTGTGACGTCTGTCTGCTTTCAGGTTAAAGGCTTAAAATCATAGATGAAACTTTTAGTTTTAAAGTCCTGATTTGTCCAAGAGACAACCAAATGAATAGAGTCCCAAAAAGTAACATTACCCGAGGCCAACCTCATAATTTTATCATCTTAAATAAAAATAAAAAGCTTTTCAGATGCTTAACCATGACTAAAGGGATGAGTGTTACAGGCATAAACAGTGATCAGTGATGCTGATATTGAAGTATTATTAAAGCTTGATGATTTGTTCTGTGGAAAAGGTACAGATCAGGATGAGCCCTTAGTGCTGGTCTTTCATAAAGTGTGGTGGGAATGAAACATAAAAAAAAAAACAATCTGAAATTGTGTCTGTTATTTTAAGTCTTTAGTATCGTTTCCTCCCAGGAGAGGAAATGGGGTCTTGTAGTGTTTTAAGGGTCACAGGGAACTGTAGAGGGTACATATGTGTGTATATAAAGGTAAAGAAATGGCAGCTGTGGGAAAAAAAAATATTGAATTAAAAATATATTTAGTAATCATTTTAATAATTTAATATATTTATTAATATTTTATATATTTTTTAAAAAAAAAGGACGTTGTGATGCGTGAGGTCAGGCTTGATGGGTCTCTGACAGCTCTTGTTAAAATGGAAGTATAATTCGTGAAATTGAAAAACACTAACTTGAAAAAGCTTCAGGGTCGTCTGGCGTTAAGCGTAATGTTGTGAATATTGCAGGCCAGCTTTCTGCACACACCCAGTTTCATGGTGTGCTGAGACACTAGCGAAAGCCGTCATAAGCTTCAGCTAGTCCTGTCTTGTTCACGCATCCTCTATAAGCCCTGCATTTAACACGAGCAGCTGTTAATGGTTTGGATCTGGTGTATTTCGCTCTCGTGTTTAGTCCTGAAGCAGTATAGAGCACCGTAGTCCATAACTAAATGAACAGTCATTATTCACCAACTTTCTAAAACGCAAAACAATGTTATCTAAACAGAAGACTGTGTAATAATGGGATTTGGTGCTTAACAGTAATGGGAACCACAAGCCTAAAGACTTGCCATATTTTATTTATTTTTTTCCCCTCCTTTTTCACAGCCGGCTTCTTCAATACGCTGTTAATTTCTTCATAAACCGAGTCGGCTTTGTTACAGTGGGGCAGAAATGTGCAGTGCATGGGTTTCAACTTCATGCCTTTATATACCATGGTTTTGAAGAGGTCTACCAAGACATCCGTCCATTTCAGCTGGACAATACAGTAGACATGCTCACATGTGTGGCACACACAGACACACACACCACTCAGTACTGCCTTTTCAGAGTTGGGAGTCTGTGCATCTGCGCTTCTGTGAGCAGGAAATTGGGGGCTGGTGAATGCCAGAGCTGAGACTTTTTTTTTTCTAAAGGATGCAATTAGTAAAGCTGGTGCTTGTGAGTGTGTATGTGTGCGTGTGTGTGCGCGAGAAAAGTGGGTGACTAGCATTCTTTCACACATTTTTCAATGACAAAATCACTAATTTCATCACGTGGATGCAAAACATTTAAATACAGTCATAACATATGATTGTGTTTCAGGGTGGCGTTTCCCTTTAATTACACGTATCACCAGGGCATCCGACAAAATCATCTGTAACGTTAAGAAAGAGCAAAAAAGTAGCCTAACTAATGCTTCCTTTACGTAAAGAAAATTTTTCATTCTTTCATTTCGTTTCATTCGCACCATAATGTACAGTTAGCGCCATTTTTTAATCACTGCAACATAATCAGTGAATCTTTGCTATCACTCGAAGGAACAGCGCAGTGCGATCCTGTGATTTAGGATAGATTTTCAGTACAGCAGATACAGACGTATTCCGATCTTATTTATCTTCAGTAGGAAACCGTTTTTCAGCTCATGAGGTTTTTTTTTTCTTTTTTTCTTTTTTCTCTTTCTACAGGTCTGACGAGAACAGGAAAATCTGCAATCATGTCAAAATGTCAGCAACCCAAACAGGGAAATGGACTAATCCCATTATGAAGAATGTGCCCCAGGCGAATTTCTGCTGCTCTTGAGGAAACTGCATGATGAGGTTTTTTCACCTTTTACACGTTCGCCTCGGTGTAAAGCTTAAACAGTCGGTAGTTTTTCTTTTTTTCTTTTTTTTTCCTCCCCTCAAGCGGCAGAAGTTTCTACACCTGCGCCCATAGAAAATATTTAATTGTGCAGTAATGCGGCGATTATAGAAGTATAATTTACTGATGTGTAGAATCTGAAAAGTGTGAAACCTTGTAAAGCCGTCTCTCTCTGTCTCTCTCTCTTTCTCTCTCTCTCTCTCTCTCTACAGTGGATGTCATCTGGATTAAGGCCAGATCCTGCAGTGCTCGAAGACAGAAAAGCAGTTTTTTGGTTGGCGCTGTGTGTGATGTTTAATGTGACCTGACATGGTGAGACTGTGCTTTTGACTAGCAGGCAGTCCTTTTTAACACAGCCATAAAACATAGCTGCTTTTTCACGTTTTCCAATAAGATTTCATTGAAAGACTTTTAAAAAAAAAAAAAGGGGGGTGGGGGGGAGTGTTTTTCTATAATCTAAATATTAATAGTGGAAATAACCTGAGACTAAACAATTATACATTCGTGACTTTTCAACATGGCTACTAGTTTGCGCTGCATCCTTCCAGCTCACACTGACGACGCGCCTGCGACCTGACGTCAAGTCTGCTGTGTTAGAGGTCGAGGTCGTATGGCTTCAGTCACGTCCACGTTTGCCTCGGTGAACATTCAACGCTGTCGGTGAGTTTGAGCTAAACTGACAAAACCATCGACCGTTGACTGTACCCCGTGGTCAAACCCTGTCGCCACTCCTGAACACCGGCGACAATGCTGAGAGACCGTCCTGGGACGTTCAGCTTCATCCTCTTAACAACTCTCAGGGCTCGGGGCGGGGGGGACGACTCCTATCAAAGGTCACAATCAACATTCATTGCTGTCGGTGGGTTGCACTGTGAAGGAAAGCTCACTGAACAATGAATGCAACTGTGTCCCAGTCTTTCTCATCCCACCTTCACAAACCGAGATGATGAAACCTTCTGCTAACTCGCGCTTAGTATTGCTTCTGTCTCCACATAATGAAGCATCAGACTGAATTTTAAATAAAATCAGCAGGTACAGAACACTTCCTGCGTTAAGGGGGCGCATGAGAATAAAAGGTATTTATCTCTGCTTTCTTTGTGTTTTAATGCTTTAATAATTCATCACTGTACCACAGCCTGGTGTGTACTTTAGATTTCCTCAAAGCAAAGCAGAGGACACAGAAGGATAATTCTCACCGTTTTTCTGGATTTGTATCAACTACGCTCACCTGAGGACCTTCATGAAAGCCTTATATGTCTAAGAATTTGAAACTTTTACTAACTAAGAATTAATTGGTAAGAAAATTGACAGCAGAGAGGCACAAATGTTAAAGTGTTGGATTATTGACCAGGTGATTGTTTAGTTTTGTTGGCGCTTTTATGCTCCAGGTTTCATCCGCTGATGTGTTTTGTTTTGTTTTTTTGTTTTTTTTGCTTGAGGCTAACCTGAGGGAGCAGAGGAGGCTCAGCGACATCAACATATATCTGCTAAAGTTTACACAAGGCAGAGAAAATGCGCTAGGCCTTTCTAGGCTAAAATGAGATTACAGCTCGTTCACAAATCGTTAATCCAAATTAAATTGGTCAAGTAGCTGAACTGTCTTATCGTCTCGGTGTTTGGGTGGGAATGCCGAGGAGTCTCTGTGATTGGGGGGGTAGTCAATCTTCTGGATTAATTAACATCAGATTACAGTTCAATCCACACACCGTAAAGGCAGCCATCTTTCCTCTGTGTGTGTGATGTCGGTGCATAAACAGGGAAACCATGTTATGTTCATAAAGCAAAGAGTAACAACAAGGACGCAGATAAATTCATTCATCTTCGGTAAACGAACGCCGTTTGGTATTATCAGGTTTGAGGTAGAGCAAAAGACGATCCCAGGTATGATAGTACAGCACACAAGTCTTGACCATAGACTAAGGCGATGGAACTCTGACAGTTATTGAGACGAAGGTTCCAGATTCTGTAAAATCTCACACCATGTATTTAAAAAAATAAAATAAAATAAAAAAAATACAGAAGGCCGAGAAGCTGCTCTGTCCCTTTCAGGTTTGATTTCAGGCTCTCAAATGCTAAATATGTTTTATGTGTATATTTATAGGTGTAGACTGTATATTATATACACCACACGTTTTAATTGCCGTCTGCTTTAATGAATGAGTGTTTCAGATCAAAATAAACCACTACGGAAATATCCTTGAACATGATGTTAGCTTGCCTTTTTTTTCCTCCTCTCTGCTTTATTTCTTACATAGAGCAAGATGAATCATCAGTGAGTTTACCTGAAGTAACATTAACAGAGGATTTAACTCCGTGTATTATGAACACCTGCACATTCAGGCAGTACTAATCGGCATCTAAGCAGCCAATCATGTGGCAGCAGCACAATGTGTAAAATCATGCAACTACAGGTAAAGTGATTCAGTTAATGTTCATATCAAACCAAAAAGATTAAGAAAAGGTGTGATCTCTGTGAGTCTGATTGTAGCATGGATGTTGGGGGGGAGGGGGGCTGTGACGCACACTGACACTGTGAGTGGAGATGCCTTGTTAATGAACAGCCAAAGGAGAATGAGCAGGTTGGTTTGGGGCTGAAAGGAAGGATGTAGTAACATGTATGATCACTTTACAACCATGGTGAACAGAAAAGCATCTCAGCATGTGCAAACCATCAAACCTTGAGGTGGATGGGGTTCAACAGCAGAAGACCACACCAGGTTCCACTCCTGTAAGCCAAGAACAGGAAACTGAGGCTACCTGGGCACAGACTCACTCAGACCCAAAGTAAGCAGGTGAAGTGACCTGCTAGGCCTCATTTTGGCTCTTCAGATTCAAGCTAGATGCCAAACATTTGGGACATGCTGACTGGGATAACATGCAAGTCTTCATCTTCATCCAGGGGATTACAGTGAAGTGGTGTTCAAGCACCTAGCAGAGAATCAGTTCTTAACACTAAAAAAGAAGAAGAAAAAAGACATCTTGGCAAGTTAAAGTACGTTGCATAAAGTATGTTTGATTTATCCTGTTTTCCTGTTACATGATTCCTTTAATCAAAAAGAAAGTCAGCAAACCTCTTTCTAGACGTTTATTGCTAATTGAGTGTTGCTCGTTCTTTTTCTCTCTACCAGCAGAAACCACAACGTCTAGAAATTGGTGTCATAATCCTACATTTATAATAATAAAATAATTCCGGTGCTCATGCACAGCCTGGCTCTGTAAGCAAGGAAGCAAAGAAAGCCAATCAGCAACTGAGGGTGTATTCTAGCCAATCACAGGACAGATGGAGGGTGGGTGGTGGTGGTATTGTTGATGTTAATGTTAGTGCCTTGGCAAGGTGTCGCCATGAATTTTGGGGGTGGAGCTTTTGAAGAAGGTGTGTATTTGTTTGGGTGTTGAGTTCAAATATTAATGGTCTTTTTCCATGATTAGTCATTCACTCACTCACTCACCTTCTACCACTTAATCCTGTTCAGGGGGAAGCTGGGGCCAATCCCAGCTGACCTCGGAGAGAGGCACCCTGGGCAGGTCGCCAATCCAGCGCAGGGTGATACACAGAGACAGACAACCATTCACACTCACATTCACACCTATGGGTAATTTAGAGTCACCAATTAGCCTAATCCCCTTTGTGCATGTCTTTGGACCGTGGGAGGACAAAAGAGTACCCAGAGGAAACCCACACGGACATGAGGAGAACATGCAAACTCCACATAGAAAGATACCCAGGTCAAACCCAGGGCCTTCTTGCTGCGAGGCAACAGTGCTGAGCACCACCCCACCGTGCCAACCAGAATTAGTAACTAGAATAGTGAATCTCCCTTTAATTTTTCAGATCAGCGTACTGCATAGATGAACATGTGCCAGTTAATTCACCGGCATGGTTCAAGTCAACTGGAGTTTAGCTGAATACACTGAGAGGTTCCTGTGTCTCACTGTTTGCTGATCTTGCATCAGATTACACGAGGAGCAATGAACTGGACGCCGTTATTAAAGATGAAATATTTTTGGAAATATTGCCTTGCTTTAGCCCATGATCATAGGTTGCATCACCATGCACACACACACACACAATGGGAGAGAATCCAGAGATCCCAAAGGAAACCCACAAAGACACGGGGAAAGCATGCAAAACTCCACTCACAAACCATATATAGGCCTATACCACAAAATATATATATATATATATGTGTGTGTGTGTGTGTGTGTGTCATCGTTCACATTAGTAATCATAATATTAGTTACTCTAACTCAGGTACTGACAGCCCAAAGGTGTGTGAGTTTAAGGCTGGCAGGAACACACACGCCGTAGTGAAGCCAAAACTCCTGGATTGTGCTTTGATGTGTCACATTTGCTTGCTTTAATGGGCATCTTTAATTAGGAATTGCAGCCTTGCTTTGCTTCTGTTTCCAAAAAAGGCATTGCGAAGCCACAAACTTGCACTGTATTTTGAGAAGGCATGTCTTGGTGTTCTTGCATTCGAAGGCTGTGGTTACACGCTGGCACCAGTGAAATGTGGGCATATGAAACACTACACCAAAAAAAGACAGCAGTACGAGGGGGTGTTTTTCTAACGTTACTCTCTGACACTGTTATTAGATTAGATTCCTACACAGCTTTGTCGCGAACGTTACTAAAGCTTTCGGAAGACGTCGCTCACCAGAGAAGGGCGCATCTTGCAATTCTAGTTTAAATTGTCCAAAAAAACAAAACAAAAAAGATGTTATATATCAGTCTCTTGAATTATATTTATTCTTTGAGGATTTTAATATTGCTAACAATTGGAAGCATCTTGATGTTGCCAGTTTATTAGCTTTTAGCTCTACTCCTTGGCCAGTTTTATCAGATACCCTATACATTCAACAGCCACCTTATTAGAAACGTCTAAAACTGCACGTTTGTACACTTAGCCATTCAGCCAGTCACGTGGCACCAACACCATGTAAAATCCTACTATTACAGGCCAAGAACTTCACTTAATGTTCACATGAAAACATCAGAATAGAGGGGGAAAGTGTCATCTCAGAGGCATGATGGTTCATACCAGAATGTTGCTTGGATTATTTCAGAAATTGCTGGGATTTTCACACGTTTCAGTTTCTAGATTTCACACATGTTTATTAGTCTTCTGGTGCTTAATCCTGTTCGGGGTCGCACGGGGGTGGGAGCGGCTGGAGCCTGAGAGGCGGGGTACACCCTGGGCAGGTCGCCAGTCCACCACAGGGCGACACACAGAGACAGACAACCATTCACACTCACATTCACACCTACAGGTAATTTAGAGTAGCCAATTAACCTAATCTCCTCTGTGCATGTCTTTGGAGTGTGGGAGGAAACCGGAGTACCCGGAGGAAACCCACATGGACACGGGGAGAACATACAAACTCAAGCGAGCATCCGTTATGCGGATGAAAACGATGTGAGCTAACAGGAAGTTTACGGTGACTCAATTAACCACTCTTTACAACTGTGGTGTGCAAAAAAGCATCTCACTGATGCAGAATGCACAGCGCACTGAAACTTGAGCTAGACGAACTACAACAGCTGATGACCACATCGAATTTCTCTCCTGTCAGCCAAGAGCCAGGATCCAAGGCTACAGGGAGCTCCCGTGAAACTGGAGTTTCATAGTAACAGTGTAGGTCCAAGTAGGCCATCTGTTACTACTTTACCGTTTGTCAGGCCTCTTTTACTTCATCCGATGAAGTAAGAAGCTCACCAGAGGACCACCGCTGAGCAGATATTATCTGGGTGGTGAATCATTCTCAGCGCAGGGTTTACACTGTCATGATAACCGCAAGGTTTGCACGCATCAGTCAGAGTGTATCAGCAGCACAGTGTGTACTGTACATGCCAAACTTTATCAAGCGAGTTTCTGAAAACGGCCAAATAAGTGCAGGGTTCTTCAATGTTTAAGAACGCCAAACAAGTGGGTCAGTGTTAGAGAGTATATATTAACAAAGGTAAGCCCTTACTACAGTGGACCCTCGGCTCATGAATGCATCGGATGGCGAACAAATCGAGGTATGAGCTAAATTCCTGAGCAGATTTTGCACTGACCAACGAACAAATCCTCGACTGACGTACAGACAGCCAACCCATGCTTCACGGCACAAACATTCAGTTCCGGTCAAGCCCTCGTGGTGTGAACTCGTTTAACACATTTTTTCATTGTGTTTCTCTGCGTTTTTGCTCTATAAGCTTCATTATGGGTCCCAAGAAAGTGGAAATGGTAGTG
>JAQLOM010000007.1:1577675-1590340 GCA_030068315.1 Chrysichthys thysi
GTGTGTGTGTGTGTGTGTGTGTGTGTGTGTGTGTGTGTGTGTGTGTGTGTGTGTGTGTGTGTGTGTAAGAGAGATCCTTGCCAGATGCTTGTGAGGTGTCAATTAATCAAAGGTTAATGAAACGAAGCATGAAATTACCCCAGCGCGTTATGAATACCTAAGGCATCCGTTCCTCTCTTAGTGGTCAGTTCAGATTGAGGAGATTTTAAGTGTGTCAGTGGAGCGCCTTCAAACAACGACACACTGGGATTTCCACGAAGGCCAGATTTCTGACTTAATATTCTGCAATGGTCAACAAAGGTCAAGCTGAAGTACCTGGACGCCTTCAAAATTCATGTCAGATTTGGTCAGAACGCCGCCCGGCCCAAGGATCAGATATTTGTGTGAGCCACAACACGTTCTTCATCTCATTTCTCGACATCAGTTCACTCAAGTGCCTCGTCTGCTCCTGGCCAAGCCTGGTCTTTCCGTTCTGACGCGCCTTTACAAATGAAGCCTTTTAAAGGAAATCAAAGGCACATTTCGCCAGGCTTGACGTGCCATTTCAGACCCATAGCCATGAGTTGCGGCCGCTTTTATCAGGCCCGCGATCCGTCACTGTCATGGGTGTGAGGGGCTCTTTGTAAAGTTAAGTGTCGATAAAGAGGAGGATGGAGACGGCTTGACCTGGGAGCGGTCATTTGTTTCCTCAGATTTGTCGAAAGGAGCAATTGCACCCAGCCAAACGTCTTCTGCACTCTTTTGAGTGGATGGAGTGGCTCTCACTAGAGCTGAAGGCTTTATCAATGGCTAAATAATTGCACCAAGGGCATTGATTTCCTGCACTGCAAAGAACCTATGGAGCCTGAGCAATGATGGTGTGTTGGCAGGGGGATTGCTTGTCATGGCTTTTGCCAAGACTTTACACACCTGAGTTGTCACGTGGCTGTGTTCCACCACTGGACGGATTGCCTGGTGGACTACGGTAGCACACGATGTCTTGCGATGGGTCTTAAAGGGACTTAAGATTTCTCTGTGAATATGTGAGGACACGTGACAGGTGAGGATATTTTCTCGATATTAGAAATATTTTTTCAAGGTTTATCTTACACTCTGGTTTGTATAGCGTTCATTTAACAGAGGAAACAAACTTCACATGAATGAATGCACTTGGGAGCACTTCATGACTACCACACGTAATAAATAAAAGATCATTCGGGACCAAGTAATTCCGCAAAAACTATGTCTATGTCCTAATTAGATAACGCAGACAAAGGCTGGTTTAACTATGTGCTTTGTCACTGATTGGCAGGTATTTTTGAGGCCCAAGTGTGTATTAGTTTGTAAGAACAAGAACCTGCAGGTGCATGATGGATTATGGTGGAATTTCCGGATGAAAAGTAAAGCTTACATTCATTTGCTCTGATTTGTGACAATACACGGCAGTCCTTGACCGAGCCCCACGCGTCTGTTCTTTGCTTGGCAGCATGTGCTCTCTCCGTATGAATTCATGTTTGGGAGCCAACACATTTATTTGGATTTTGCTTAAAGGTGGAAAAGCCTCCAATCAACCCTGAGTGTTCTGATATTTTACAAATCTGGTAGAGTAAAGGCACTAGTGGGCATACGCAATGACCCTAATATTCAAGGCTTGTTTTTGTTCGCTTCCTGTCCCTACATTACGAATGCCAGAAATCAAACGCTTAACCTGGACAACATTGGTGAGAGGCTCTCTGCAAGACGTTGCCTTTATTAGGGACCCTAAGAGGCTTTCAGACTTTATCAAGCTTTAAAAGCTGCCGAGATCTTCCAAACCCTGCTGTGTGGAGCAACACTACAGGCTCCAGTCATTAAAGAGATATCCGAGGCCACTATACAGCATTCTGCCTTTAACCCCTTGAAATCGCCTGACCTGCCACTGGGGTCTAGACTTGCATCCTTAATGTCAGAACTATATGCATCCTCTATTAGTTTTTATTATAGTTACTGAATAATGTGCTTTGAAATGAATAACCAAATAATAAGCTATGGGTTTAAGGGGTTAATCCTGCCGACTCCACTCACTAGACGACGTAAACCTAGTTACAGTATAAGTGTCTACATTTCTAACCCACAGCCTCCCCTTTTGTTTAATCTTTATGAATGATTTCCCATTAAGCAGGGTGATATCAACTGCAGATATATTAATCCAAGGCGTATTGAGTCTACAAACATGTTGGTGAACATTTTACCAATGTATCCTATCCTAAGGTAGCCCCTTTTCTAATGTTGGGACTTTTTCAGCACTCTTCAGTGCTTTGTTTTAAATAGTTTCTCAAAGATCTCCTTGATAGCTGATAAGTTATAGCTGAAACAGGAAATTGTGCCATTTCCTACTATATAGATATAGTATACGGTATATTTTCTAGTTTGATTTTGTCTGATAGTGTTGATGTGGGCGGCACGGTGGTTAAGAGGTTAGCACCGGCGCCTCACACCGAGAAGGTCCTGGGTTCGAGCCCTGGGTGCCTTTCCATGTGGAGTTTGCATGTTCTCCCTGTGTTCGCGTGGGTTTCCTCCAGGTACTCCGGTTTCCTCCCACAATCCAAAGACTTGCTCATTAGGCGGATTGGATACCCTGAATTGCCCGTGAGTGTGAGTGTGCCAACGTCAGACAGAGCGACACGTCGGTTGGGGTGTTTCCATGGTTGCATTGGATGTCACACTGCCAAGATGGCCTGTGACGACAGCGGTCCCTGCACCTGCACGGCGCAGGACTAACGCTAGGAAGAAGAAGAAGAAGACACTGATATTGTTGATATGTAATATGTAATGCATCATGATAACAGTCTATCCATTATGTATACCACTTAATCCTTAAGGCCAAGCTGTTAGAGCCAATCCCATTCAACTTTGGGTGAGAGGCAGGATATACACTGGGCAGTTATAGACAAGGACCATTTACACTCACATTCACACCAGTGAGCAAATTAGAGTAGCCAATTGACTTAGTCTGCATGTCTTTGGGTTGCGGGAGGAAACCGTCGCACCAGGAGGAAACCTGGATACAGGGAGAACATTCAAACTCCTCACAGAAAGGCCCCAGTTGGGCTCCAGGTTCAAACCCAGAGCCTTCTTGCTGTGAGGCAACAGTGCCTACCACTACCACATCATGGTATTTCTGTTATGTTAAAATATGACCCATTTCTCCTATTTGTGTTGGCATTTACTTAAGTTGTGCAAGTAACCTTTTGATAACTTTGTGGCCTGGAGCTGTACTTAACCGACTGCTGTTCACGGGAAAAAAAAAAAAAAACCCAAAACATCATCTGCGTCATTCCCAGATGATGTGATTTACAGCAGACCCAATGAGGTGTATGCACTCGCGTTGCTCTCTCCACCTGTTCTGTGTGCATGTCTCTCTCCCTCTGCCTCTCTTTCTCTTCCCCACCCTTATTACAAGCTGTCAGTTTATTATAAACATTAGGAAAGCAGAGGGACACTTGCAGTTACTGTCTTATCGATCGGGGGATAGATTCTGTGATTTAGAGGCCGGCCCTCCCATATTTCCACATTCTCAGACTCCTATTAAGCCTTGTGCTTTCCTTTGGCTATTGATGTATCAACATTAACAGTTACAAGCAACTACAGAAAATCAATGGCCATCTTTTATTACCAGCTGCAGGAAACGGTGGCCAGTCTGAGCGTTGCTACTTAGCAGACAAGAGAGCCCCAACATTCTCTCCACATGTCAGCTATTTCCTAACTGATACCTGCACTGGAAATATCAATCATATGAGTAGCGCTGTGTTTACTAGCTGTTTTTACAAAAAATTGCCCTACGGCCAATCGCTTTTCTTCAGCCACTTGAAGCCGAGTTGTATTACCAACAGCATCTTGCTTACCATTGGGCTTTTTTCCCCTTAAGTCATATCAGCATAGAAATGCAGCCAATTATGTAGATATGTTTTATAGATATGTTTGAACAAAAGCTAAATTTGTCAAATAATCTGCCCTTTCTGTCTATCATCTGAATTGGAAGGAAAGCTTTTGAAGAGAAAGTGCTTCGCAAGAGCCACGGCCGAAACAGTGCGCCCTTAAAGATTCATGAGACTCGCAGTCCTTCCGGAACAAACACGCATAAGCCGTTTGTTTATCCGATCAGTGGGCTGAAGTTTATTATTCACCTTCTCTACAGCAGCGCCTTTAAAGGAGCCTTGTATTTGTCTGCAGATTTCGGCTCCTGCCGGACGTTAGAGCTCACGGACGGTCCGCGATACTTACTGCACTTACGTGTGCAGCGTGGCCAGATTCGCGAGCTCAACGAAGACGGGCGGGTTGTGTGGTTGTGCTGGTTGTGCCTATATGTGGCTGACGGGAGCATAAAACAAGCGCTACGGTCACTGTACGAGCTGTCTATTGATCAGATTCCGGTCATTATTTAAACACCGCACCCAAACAACCCATGTAAGCATGTTACACAAGCTGCGTCACGCTCCCACCCCTTCCAATCGATCATTTCTGAATCGATCCCGTGAAAGATTTCGCTGCCACAACCATCCATAAAAGCTTGGTGGTTTCACAAGAGGGGAACTATGTAGCAGGAGGCCCTGGTCAGGCACCAAGGTAAACATCCACCCACCGAACAACTCAGCACATACTGGTTGAGCTGTTCAGAGTGACCCTTGTAGTACAAATTGTATCTCAGTCGCCTGCAAGCAAACAAACAAAAACAGACGACAATCCGTTCTGGCGGAAAACATCAACTGGACCGATTCAATAACGAGCGTAAATTACGAGCCGATGGACCTGAAGCGAGTGTGTTTGTTTTTCGAGTCTGTAAGCTTAATACACTATAATATATGAAAAGTGAGTTGAACGAGTTACCCACAGTCGAGTTGCCTTGTCTGCCCTGTCACCCTTAGCTTTACTCAGTCTTTCAACATGGTCCTTGTGTAGTAATCACAAGTGCATATCATTTGGTCACAATGACATTATAAGAGGGAACACAGTACCTCAGGACACAGTAAACGAGGTGTGTTTCTGCTCTTGCGCACACACGCCACCTCCTACTGAAATTCTGGCCTGAGTGCAAGACCTCTGAAACTAGAGATGGTGATTAAATACAAAGACACGAATGAGCCAACAGCTGCTCCGGCCCACTCTCTTGTCCTTCTATTGCCATGCTGGAGTATATTTAAGGGAACAAAGCTTTGGAATGCTTGTACTTGTCTTCCCACTGGAAAAATCACTGCATCATCAGTCTACCTGTAACGTAAAACCACGAGTCCCGAAAGTCCCATGTAGGGCTGGGGGGGGGCTCGCTTATAAATGTCTTCATTTCAATATTGGCACTTCCCATTCCAGCTCCATTTATGGAGGGAAATCCACCACGCCTGTGAATGTGAGCTCGTCCCAGTAGGGCGTGTGGTCTGTTTTAGAGTCAAGTAGTGTCAGGCTCTCATTTTATGACGTGAAAGAAACCATTTTAGACGGCTTAGAAAATAAGAGCTGATTATAACAAGAACCGACTGCACATATTGAATATTGGGGAAGAAGAATTCAGCTCTGCATAAATGTTTAATATATACGAGGGGGAATCAAAAAGTATTTTAATTGCACGGTAACCCGTACAGCACAAGACAAAGCACGGAGTGGAGACATTCATCTTGTCCAGCAAAAGCCAGCCCTCTCACAAGAAAATCATCTTAATGTTCTTTTGGGATGTGAAGGTTCCTATTCTGGGGCAGTTCCAAGCGCAGGGACAAACCGTGAACAGTGTAAATTCCTGTGCGTTGCTGCGAAATGAACTTAAACCTGCAATTCGCAGCAAAAGAAGAGGAACGCTGTTCAAAACAGTCTTGCTGCACCATGACAATGCACGTCCTCATACAGCAGCAGGGACAGTAGAGACAGTGCACCGGCTCGGGTTCCGACGTCTCCCACGTCCTCCTTATAGTCCGGATCTGGTGCTGACCCATTATCACGTCTTCGGTCCCCTGAAGGAGGCGCTGCGCAGTCACAGGTTCACCTCTGATGATGAAGTAAAGGAATCGGGGCTCACTTGGCTTCGGGAGCAGAAGACAAAACTTCTTCTCTGGAGGAATCCAGGAGCTCGATGAACGATACGACAAACGCGTCGTCTCGCATGATGGGGACTATGTGGAAAAGTGCTATGATCAATTTCTTCCACTTTCTTCTATTAAAGCTGTTAAATGCATTTTTTTCCTTTACTATTTGATTCTACTCAATGCATTTAATTAGTAAATTATATTCTCTCTAACTATCAATAGTACCATGTGGCTTGCAGTGTGGCGGTTTGGTTGATCTAAGACCTTATATTTTCCTTTTATTAGCGCATATGTTGGAAACGTACAGCCAGTAGAGCATGATAAATTAGCCCAGCTTTGACAGGCAGCTTACAAATATGTCAGGCTATATTACCCGTGAGGTAAAAGAGAACAGAGCTTACTCACATGGTGGAATAAATTAAACTCAAATTTGCACTCCTGGCTTTCGTAATATCCTAGCAGCTTATGTGTTGATTTGCAAGAGAGAGAGAGAGAGAGAGAGAGAAATATCTTGGGAGAGATGTGAAGATATCTGGTTCTTTAGTCAGCACAAGCACTGTTCGATAATTAAACAAGAGGAGGGAATAGAGGGAAAGTGTCTCTTTATGTAGGGGAGGATCGCATTATGGATTAACTGTCCTTCACTCAGAAAATATACATCCCCAGGCACTCTGGTGAATTATTCATTCATATTCTTCAAAAAAGGGGGAAATAAAAAAACAATATTGATGGGTGGTATCCTTTAATGACCTCATTAGGTTTGTGGTTTGCATTATGGCTGGGTTTTGGGGTTGCTCCAGGAGTTTAGGGGGATAGTTGACCTCTGAATGATTTCCTGTCACTTGATCATAAACAAGAAGATTCTGATGTGCCCCTTTACACTTCTACGCATGCAATTAGTGGGTGAAAAGACGGACAGAATGGAAACCAGACACTCCGGAGGGTTAGACACCAGGACTGAGAGAGACTTCTAGAGAGAGATCACATTCTCCACCTGAATCCATGATGCTCCACACCTTAGAGAACGGCTGCACAATATGATATTGTCTGTTAATTTGTATTGTGATGTTGGCCTTTGGAAAAGGTACCGCATAAATACTTTATGTTACATCTACATTGGCGTAGCTGCTCGTACAGCTTGGCAGGATCAAAATCAGTCCGAAGCGACTCGAACTCCACACTAGAGGCTCAAACACCAACTGGTGCTAATTTTTTTATATGGAAGTTTGAAGTTTAAAACCGCCTTTACATGGAGGCCTTCTGCTCGGGCTGAAAAAGGGTCAATCACTAAAAGTACTTTTTTTTTTTTTTAACATGTCAGACTATTACCATTATAGAGTCTAATTTGATTAAAACTAGTCACCTCTATGGAAAAATATCAAGGTTGTGCCAAAGTTACTCATCAGCAAGTTATGCGTGCAATGAAAGTTTTTTGGGGTTTTTTTTTTTTTTTTTTTTTTTTGCAAAACCTTACCAAAATTAATTATGTAACAATTATTCATGGCACACGTAGTGCTTAACAATGTTCAAGTTGGCTCCGTGATGAATAAATAGATGCAAATGTTCTTCCCCTGACCTGAGGAAGAAGCAGAGCACCTCATGGCCAGTGTTTGTTAAAAGAAGGGCTCGCTGATGTTTCTAGTGTTTATTTCATCACACCTTAGGCGTTTTTTTTTTTTTACCCCTCACACTCCCCTCATATTTGCCCCCTCCGTGTGGCAAGCAGAGCGGGTTAAACCTCTCCTTGGGCAACCCAGACGTCTCCTCTACCTGCATAACCCACTGGCAATGGGCTCAGATTGGACTTAATGTATCCCCAGCTGGAGCAGTCCTGTTTAATTCACTTTCCCAGAAATGGGACACTCTGGGCCTGGAAGTCCCACCGGGAACAGTCGGGGAGAAGCAGATTGAGCCTTCGTGCTTCGTTCTGACAACGCTGACCACAAAAATAAATAAATAAATAAATAAATAAATAAATAAATCCACTCTCCTTCTGGCTCTTCGCAGCTTAGTAAGATGGTAACACCCTTTGGAAAAACAAGAGATCTTCTATCGTTGATATGCATCATTAACAGAGTGGGAAAGACCGACAGGAAGAGAAAAGAAGAGAAAAGAAGAAAAGAAAAGTTTGCTCGGACAGCAAAAGACGAGCCGCGGGCAACCATCATCCTGCTGATAATCAGCAGCTTGCTTTTGTGTTAAAAGCTGCACGTTGACATCGGACCGCCGGGAGCGGCATGCATACGATGAGTGTAGAAGTACTTCATGATGTAATCAATATTTAGGAATCAACATGCCTCGACTAAAATGATGCACTTTAAACAGAATTGGAGCGGCTAGGAGTTTCGAGAGCAAACCAGTGAGACGACACGTGGCATCTATGATGGATGAAGGCAGAATTCTGAGCCTTGTGTGACCGTAGCCACTTGAAGAGCCTGAGGCAAAAAAGACCACACTGAATGACAACAGAGAGCAAATACGAATATCGGCATATTTATGAGGCTTTTTAATAGATTTCACCACACAAATATTTAAGTGCTACCTAAGGTCTTTCCTGTCTAGCTGACTCTTGCCTATGCCCTGGCCATGCTCCCTGGTTATTATTTCCACCTGTTTCTTGTTTATTTCACCTGCCCCTTGCTATTACTCGTCTTGTTTCGGTTCCTACTCCTAGTTTCGAGTGTTTACTCCTCCCTGTAGTAGTCTTCTGTTTTTGACCTCACCGGCTTGTTTGTGGATACTGACCTCACACTTTGAATACATACTACGAGTATTGGAGAGGCCTAAATAAAATACATTTTTAAAAAATCCTTTCCTCTTACGTCCTGCCGTGTCTGGCTGCTCAGTGTTACATGGTGTAATTTACTCTGCAGCCCTCAGTACAGACAAACACCCTTAGTGTAGCCGTTGGGTAAATAATGTTGGATGATGACCAGGCGGGCATTGGCTGCAGTGTCTTAGGTGGTGTGTGTGTGTGTGTGTGTGTGTGTGTGTGTGTGTGTGTGTGCATGCGAGGAAGCAAGGGGGCCTCTGTGAGTACACTGTGGGTGAGGGGGCAGGGTCAGCGCCGCCCCCATCTTTGATTGGCGTCTGTCAGGCGGTCGGGTTAATGATGAATAAAAATGACAAGGTGCAAGCTTGAGCGATTACCCGATTACAGCCTACCATAAAAAGTCAAAGAGGAGAGAACGCATCAAGCAGAGCACCTTGCCCTTTGTAACTGCTTTCTCAGAAATTGTAAACGCTGCCAAACTCCACGCGCACACACAAAAACACACACAAAAACACAGACACACACACACACACACACCGTTCCTGAAACGGCCATGTTTGATTGCCATGCTGCCAATCAGCATGGTGTTTGATTAGGTTTCATGTTTCTGCACTCGACCAGAAAATTACTCATTCCTCCGTGACAGTCAGTGACAACGAGTTTATTAATTTGCCTTTCAGATTTCATCTTACATTATTTGGCACTGATGAATCTATTAGAGCCAAAATAAGTGCCCAAGTACGCAGTGTGCAAAGTAGGCAATTGTCTTGAACTGTATCTGTGATCCATGATTTTATATGTGTGTGTATGTATATATATATATATATATATATTTCTTTTATTATTATATCAAGAGAATTATACTATTGCTATTTAAAAGAAAAAAAAAATCAATATATTCTACCGAACAAATCATTTGCATGTGTAATCATAGACATATCCAAATATATCCAAACATATAAAAAAAAATAAAAACCTGTACGCTAGCAGGAGCAGATGGGGGCGGGAAAGTGAATACGAGGGGTCATGTGGCATGATCGCTAGTGAAATGAACAACATATCACACAGAACCTAAGGGTCTGGAGTCGAGCTTCAGCACAGCCTCGCTGCGCACTGAGGCTGTTTCATGTAAAAAGTTCATAATTAGTCCCACAGTGGCTAAATGTTAGAACAGAGATAGAAATCGAAGATAAGAGTGCTTCTCGTGTCCCACTTTAACCTGAGTGAAAAAGAAACTGCTGCTTTGTTCGCTCTGTCGGCGCTGGTTGTCAGTAGGGCATTATCTAGTGTTTTCTTGTTGTGAAGAAATTAAGCAAACCTTGTTTGTTGCTTAGAGGCGAAAGGAGCAAGCCGTTATTGTTGAGCGGTCATTTTTTTTTACCACCACCCCCCTCCTTTTTTTTTCCGGCTGCTTCTTTTAAATGCAGTCTAAAACAATTAGCAATTAAAATCAGCGTTATTTGTATAATTTTCTTCAATTAGTCTGACAAAGACAAAAGGCTTCATTAAATCTCAGTAGTTTTGCTCTTGCTCCTTTTTTTTTCCCATCTTCACCAGAGCCTTTCCCTGTGTGAAAATCTGGGAGCATTTTACGTGCAATCTTCTAAACCCACTTTAAATTAGGACACTGAATATGACCTCAGCATCGTTTTATGCCTTTTAGTATTTGCCCCCCCCAACAGTTTTCTAGCTGGGGTTAATATTCACAGGGGTGGAGCAGAGGTTTCGTAATTGTTTGCCTCTTGAGCGGGCCCTCCCCCCACTCTGAGCTTTGCCCACCAGTGTCACCCAGGGGTCAGGGAGAACATCCTCGCTGGGGCCGTGAAGGACTCACTGCTCGTTCTACAGACCTCATTACACACTGAACAATCTCCGACCCCTCCTCCCTGTCTGTCTGCCTCTCTCTCTCTCTCTCTCTTTCTCTCTACTGGCCATCCCCTGTTTCTTTCTGGGGGCTGGATCAGTTTTGATTATTTTGGCAGGAAAGACAGTGCCAGCTGCCTCATTAGCCGTGGCCCGAGTGGGTCCAGGCGCTTTCCCGTTCACACAGCGGCATCAGGGGAAGGGCGCATAGACGGCTGCACTCCCACTCAACCTCAGGTCAAAGGAATTAATAAAAGATCACGTTGCACAGGGCTCTGATCTTGTCTAAATTCAGTCATTCACTAGTGAGTCATTAACACCTCATACTTAACACCCGCAGTCATTCAGTCAGGTAGACGTCCACAATGAATGAGCCAAATGATAAAACTGGAGAAATTAAAACTGCCAGAAGTCAGCCTAGCATGCTGACTTGCTCTTATTTAAAGTAATAAAATGCAAAAAAATAAAAAATTATAGAAACAATAAATCATTTTTAATAAAAACACTCAGCAGCTGAAGAATTCATGTTTTCTTGGAGTTGGACATTGCGGAGCGTCTGGATTCCCTTTTTAATTAAAATCTCTTGAGAAAATTGGCACAGGAAGCAAAACATGGTTCAGTGCT
The DNA here is from genome assembly GCA_030068315.1 of Chrysichthys thysi. Lineage (NCBI taxonomy): Eukaryota > Metazoa > Chordata > Actinopteri > Siluriformes > Claroteidae > Chrysichthys > Chrysichthys thysi. The sequence goes on from JAQLOM010000007.1 coordinate 1,588,965, forward strand.
GAGAATGCGAATTCAACAAGTAGTAATGATAATCAGCTGAAACAGAGCGGGCTGCAGTGAATCTGGTGCTAAAACAACTGGACTTGTGGACAATATAACAATGGTTATAGATGTGAGTTAGTTCATATGTGGAAGCTTGGATTGCTAGTAACTTGGTCTGCGAGTTTTTCCCAAGACGAGCAAAAATTTGTAATAAATTTTGACTTGGTTAACAAGCGATGTTTTGCAATACGAGTAGTATTCGTCTGCCGAGCCTCACATGATCACAACATCTCTCTCTCACTCACTGCAGGATTGTGGCTTCCGCACTAGTATATACTGTTAGTGTGTATGTCACTCATCTGTTTAATGACAATGCAATATCGCATTACTGCAAAATCCTCAAAAGGAGGCAAAAGCAGCCATCATTGAATCGTTTCCTTATTAAAGTCACAGGAAAAGAAAAAGATCCCAGTGAGCGACAGACTGCAGGGATTCTGTGAGTTGTATTGAAAGTAACACACAATAATCCTCCTGCTCTCTGTCATGGATCTGCCTGCGTGGAGGGCGCGTGCAGCACACCTGTTAAGGGCACTCCCAATAGCGGTGCATGCCAGAGGACCCACGCCATGCTGCGCGTCATGTGGGTTACTACAGGTGTTCTGCATTAGGACTTTATATAGACTATAAATAGACTGAGTCATGAACGCTGTTTGCGAAGCATTAGTTTGCGTTTCCCCGCGCTATCGCCAAGCCATGTTCTAGTGTTTACCTTGCTCATGGTTTGACTCTTGTTTGTACTCCAGTTTCCGTGTTTTTATTGTAGCCTTTGATATTCCTGTTCCTGACCCTCTCTCGTCTCCCTCACACCAGCCATGATTCTCTTCAAAGCTAAAGTGAGGGTTATTTTGTTTTATGTATTTTTATTTTATATTTTGTATTAATCATTTTTATATAAATATTTCCGGGTTGTGGAACGAATGATCTGAGTTTCCATTATTTCTTATGGGGAAACCAGCTTTGACATACAAGCGATTTGGATTACAAGCACATCTCCGGAATGGATTATGCTCACAATCCAAGGTTCCACTGTGTGTGTGTATATATATATATATTTTCAAATTTTGATTCGCGGAATTTTTTGGCTTTCGCAGGACTCTGGAATAAAAATTTTCGTTTTAAAAAGTGTTCATTTAAACATTAAAAGAACATTTAAATCGAAATAAAACAGTATGCTCTGTATTTAATCAGCGGATAAAAAGTGAAAGTGGCTCGTATCCCACTTCCACTTCAAGTCGTGAACAGGAAGTGACCTCACCAGCAGTAAATACGCATATAGGATTTTATATGTTGATAAAATTACATTTGTTTAAGAGTGTAGTAAGTGTTTAAGAGCA
>JAQLOM010000007.1:1592383-1602541 GCA_030068315.1 Chrysichthys thysi
TATATATAAATGTAATACAACTAAGCAGAGGTGTTTACATTGATGTGGTCATGTGGGAGAGAACTGTGACGTAACGTGGAGGTGAGCTAAATTGCGAAGCAATGAATTCTTATTAAAAAAAAAAATAACAAAACAAAACAAGAAAAACAAGAAAGAAAGAAAGAAAGAAAGAAATCTGTTCCTCTGGTTTGCTTTCTTCTGTGTGTACAGTTTTCCTCTTGACCAGTACTTAACGATGTCGTGAGACACTAAAATCAGTAAGGAATCTCACTTTATATTTGTGGTTCAGGCTGTTTGGTCATTTTTAACGGACTCTGTGAGCTTTTTTCCCCCCTTTTCCTGTCAATTTTATTTCACGTTTTTATGTTCTCCTTTCTAAATGTATGTCACCGCTTAAGCATAAGCATAATTTATTGCGTACTGCTTTTACCAGTGTGTGTGTGTGTGTGTGTGTGTGTGTGTGTGTGTGGGTGTGTATGAGCACAAGGGCAGCCAATAATGATGTATTTGTAGATTAAAGCATGTTTTAAAGGTGAATATACACGAGCCAAAAAGGTGATCCTGACACAAAACATCTGTCCAACTCCGATGAGAGGCGCATTCAAGTGAAGTCATGTGACTGTGGCAACTTTGTTTCTCGACATTTTCGTCTCAGCCATGTGTGTGTTCTATACCAAAGACAGCATAGATGCCCTTTGACTTGTAGTTACCTGCTCCTGCTTCACAACTACATACTGAACAACAGCTCAGATCTTTCATCAGAATGGCCGCACGGACGGTTAGTCGGAGGGACCGGGATGTCTTAAATGAATCTGGGGTCATGGTTAGTGTTGGGACAGTAATCATTCTGGACATTCATGAATGTTTGCCTCAATTGCCATTGAACATAATTATGGTGGTCTCACTATATTTATTGAATTTTGACATGAAAACAAAAAATAAAAGCTCTTTACTTTGTATATATCAACATCGTAAGTTCTTTAAAATATGTCTTCATCATGGAAAACTTGTCCCAAATCTACTCATGACAGATGGTGATCACAGGACTGATCAGATAATCAGCTCCAACACTGCACTGGGAACAAGTCCTGCTCTGCGGACATTTTCAATAAAGAATGTACACCTTGGGTGGTGTGATACATTAACAAGATCAATCTAGCTTGTCATGTTACGGAGAAACTGAGAAGCTTTCACTTTCCTGTCCTTAAGACTTTCCAGTGTCGGAAAATGAACTGTCTGTTACAACACACTCACACCTGAGACTCCTTCCTTAACGGCTAAATAAATGTCTCCTAAAAGAAAATTTCATGTTTTCCTTTCTTAAATAACAGCAGAAAGATAAGTTCAAAATAAAGTTTCAAGCATTCCCCTTACAGGTTCTTGTGAGAGAAATGATGACCCCTGAGAGCAGGGGCTGACGAACTGAGCCACGGAGGGCCGGTGTGGGTGCAGGTTTTTGGGATGACCTTTCTATCTAATGACAATTCGAAAATCTCCCATTGGCTTCGTATTGGCTGAATGAGAGATCATCCCAAAAACCTGCACCCACACTGGTGCCATGGCCATGGCGCAGGTTGCTCGCCCCTGCCTTAGGTCAACATAAGGTTATATTAAATTATAAGTTATACATTATAATATAAATGGTACATGAGCATTTTATACAACAGCCGAAACTACTGTCCGACCTGCTGTTATAGAAAATGCATTCCAATTTGACAATTCAGCAACACAATAATATAGTAACATTTTAATCAAGTGTGATTGGTGACTCCCATGATGATCATATATAATTATCGTTTGTCCCGTAATGATCTGCAGTAGCCTTGTGCCCAAAAGTCTATCTATGTGTGAGTTACTCTATAAGCCCTGAAAGTCACAGCCTGAGCCACATCCTGTCATGGAGAGATTCATTACACACTGCTGCTGCACATCTGTCCCTCATATTTCAATAAAATACTAAAATTCAAAAATATTTCCTTGTTTTATGTTCACACAGAAATGGGTAATAAACAGGTGAAACATGTTACATTTATATAGTTAATTAGAACACTGATAAACACACACACAATATATATATATACACACTAGTTGATTCCTCAGTGGCTTCGCTCACTGAGTGCAAGGGAAAAAATAAAATGCAGTGTTTATAAAATAAGTTTGTTAATTAACAATTTTATTTTTCAACAAATCGTGGTCGTGCGTCATTTCCGTTTCAAACACGAAAAGAATTTTATATGTTTAGATCAAAGTTTTCTTAAATAATGACTTCCCAAATAGGTGTTTACTTCTTTTCAATATCAGTAAAATAACTCTCACACAAATAATAACAATTCGTAAAGACGATATAAAAATGGCGTCCACAAACGAAGTGATTAGTTAAAATGTAAGCGCTAGTGATGCTGTTTCCGGTCATACGCACGGATAATATGTTCTGTGATCATACGGCATTTCCATTTCAAACACGAAAAGAATTTTCTATTATATATATATATATATATATACATACACACACACACACACACACTATTATTTGCCAAAGGTATTCATATAAGAGTAATAATAATTAATTTAATAATGTACTGTTAATTAATAATTAATCATTATAAACAAAAATCAATGAATGTTTTTCATGATCATTTTGAAAATTCTTTCAGCAGCATCAATAAAGTATTGATGAAAAAAAAAGCATTAAATAAGGAAAGACTTTTTTGTATTTGATGACTTATAAGCTATAAAGCTTTTTAACGGCTGGTGTAATTGGTTGGGAAAATCACAGACAGAAAAAAGCTATGAACAATTCTCCGATAACTTTAGTGTGTATAAAAAGTTTTGTAGGTTTTTGTGATGTAAAAAAACGAAACCAGGATGAATCGTATCAGATCCCACCTTTAATGTGATATAGCAACCAACAAAGGTCAAATGAAAAACAAACTGGATTTTTTTTTGGACGAAAGGAAAAAGAAACAGAATAAAATAGCTGTTGCATGTGTGTACACACCCCTCAATTAATACTTTTTAACGTGCCTTCTGCTTATAATACAGCACTCCGTCTCTTTGGGCAAGCCTTAGCAAATCTCACTCATCTTCTTCCACTTGATCCTGCTCAGGTTCATGGGGGGAAGCTGGAGCCAATCCCAGCTGACTTCAGGTGAGAGGCGGGGTTACACCCTGGGCAAGTCGCCAATCCAGCGCAAGGCGACACACAAAGACAGACAACCATTCACACTCACATTTGCACCTACGAGTAATTTAGAGTCGCCAATTAGCCTAATCCCCTCTGTGCATGTCTGTGGGAGGAAACCGGAGTACCCAGAGGAAACCCACATGGACATGGGGAGAACATGCAAACTCCACACAGAAAGGTGCCCAGGTCGACCCCGGGGATCGAACCCAGGGCCTTCTTGCGACCGTGCCGCCCCCCCCCCCTTTTTTTTTTTTTCCATTCCACTATTCCTCGCATAAACGCTCCAAACCAAACAATTTGCAAAGAGATTTCCTGCGCACAGACCTTTTCAGGTCATTCCTCAGGTTAGAAGATTTAGATCTGAGATGACTGGGCTGTTCCAAAATGTTGATCTTCTGCTTTTGAAGCCATTCCTTTGTTAACTGGGATTTGTACTTTGATGCATTATTATGCTAGGAGTTGAAAATTCATTTCCTCTTTAGCTGTCTAGCAGAAACCTTCTGGTTTTGCGGCAAAACAGACTGGCGTTTAGAACTATCCATGATTTCCATTGTCTTGACTGGATCCCCAGTTCCAGCTGAAGAGAAGCAGCGCTGTAGCATGATGCTGCTGCTACCACCACCATGCTTCACCATGGATATGGTGTACTTTGGTTGATAAGCTGTCTTGTTTTTGCACCGAACATATCTTGTAGAAGTACTCCCATCAGCTCGTTAAAAAATTTATAAATAAATAAATAAAATTCCAAAAGGCGGGCTTGGATGTTTTTTTTTCTTTTTCTTTTTTTTTTGCATGAGAAAGAACTTCCATCAAGCAACCCTAACCCAAATGTATAGAACATCAGAGATTGTTGCCACATGCAGAGACTGACCAGTACTTGCCAGATATTTCTGCAGCTCCTTTAATGTCGCAGTAGGTCTCTTAGCAGACCTCCAATGTTTGGGGCTAATCAGAATCTCGTTAGGGATGACGTGCATATAATAACTACTTCTGAATGTGATTGGCTAATTCTAAGCACAGTCACATGCTCCATTATAAAAGGGTCTGCGGGTCTGTTTCTCTCTTCTTCTTTTTTTTCCACTTCAACTTCGCTGGTTGCTCTATCACGTTAACGATGAAAAAAGATCTGAAACCATGGTTCATTTTTCTAACACCGCCAAAAAGGCTATTTTAAAAAGGAGTATGTGGGATTTCTATATCCACTGTATATAAGTGCACAGAGAAAAATGTATTAACACCCCAGAAACAATATTAATGTGTATCCAGTACTAAGAAAACCGACAAATTAACAAAAAAAAAAAGCTAAACTAAAAAATTAAACAAACAAGCTACACTTTAGTTGAGAAATATGTGAAAAAAACAAAGAGCATGAGTGTCGGTTAAAACCCACTGCTTTCCTGCTGTTCAGGTGAATATAAAGCATAGCGCAAGTGCCGCTCTGTGTCCATGGGAATATGGAGACCGCACGCATCTTCAACAGATGGGACTCTGTTATCCTAAAACACAAACATAAAAATGTAGACATGAATATAACCTAGTTAAATAAGGAAGTGCTTCAAAAACACATTATAATAACTGAATGTATACAATAAGCGCTTACACAACGAACAAGTAATGCTATAGGAATGGTTTATCATACCAGCTATTCAATAAATATGTTATCTTCATTAATCGTGCAGATACCATATATTGTTTTGTATGTTATTATTACTTGAAAAACAATTGTAATCCAAGTGGATAGAAAATGCTTGTTTGGAGCTTATTTTTGTTTTTCTCTTTAATATACCAAGGTCTATATCCCTTATGGGGGAAAAAAATCACATGATGGGTTTTTTATTTTATTTTATTTTTCTTGTTGTTGTTGTTGCCATGGTTGTTTTTACATGTAAAAAAAAAAAAAGTGATGGGAAGGCAGAGGTGAAAAGAGGTTACGGTCACACCATCCCAAGTTTACTGTAATAAAAATTTTAAAAACCTCACCGCTTCCCACCACTTTATTGGTGCAAATATACCTAAGGATAGACCCTTTATACAGAATAAACTTACAAAACTTCTAAACGGAATGTAAAAATTAAGGTTAATTAGGGAGTCGATTGTTATGCTAAACGTTTCCTCAACATGCGGGGAAAAAAAAAAAAAAACGCAGAAGATTTGAAATGAACCACAGCGAAGGTCGCCGTCTTTCATTTTAAACGCATGTATTATGTATAAGTTTATCTCAAAAGAGGAACGCCAAAAACACTGCTCAGTGTTTTCTATCATTATTAGTCTGGACTTCGCTCTCAGACATTCCATTAATTACTTGATTCCATCAATTACAATGGCACAACTTTAGACGCAGAATTTTCAATTTTAAAAGCAGGACAAAAAAAAAAAAAAAAAAAAAAAAAAAAAAAAAAAAAAAAAAAAGCTGGGGAGATGGAAAAAGAGAAGAACGAACGCGTATGCATTCAGCTCCTCCATGCTATACTGGCACTTAAATCCTACAGTCCTTCCATAAAAAAAAAGACTCAAGGTTATGTACGATTGAAAACCCCCACAAACAACCACTTCAGAAATCCATTTAGAGTCAGAGCAGGAGCATCTAATTCAAACATGTTGTTCTGTTAAAATGGTCGCGCTCTGTCTTCAAAAACTCTCCTTCTTCCCACTCATGTTGATCTGGCCTCTTTGTAAAAGCGATTAAACTCCCGTCTTCTGAAGCAAAGACACTATTAGAGGAGACCAGATGCTTAGTTCAAGCAGGCAGTAAGACACGGAAAATGACCTTTTGTTGTCAGAAATGTTTGGCTGCCAGGGTAATAATACACCAGCTTGCTCTGATGAGAAAAATGATGGAGCGCGTTCTTCATGTGAAACCATGTTTCTTGTCTTATCGCTGAACATTTTAGACATTCAGACGAGAAACTGTCAGGATCCTACCATCCTTTTTTCCCTAATTAACCGATGAACTTTCCTCCCGCAGCGAAGCTGCAGAGAAGCGATGGCCATTTTTCCACACTGAGATGAGAAAAATTGTGATGTGCAATTATTCTGAAATAAAAAGAAATGTGCAAATACTTCAAGTTGCCTTTGGAGAAATTCAGCCTTTTAAAATGAGAGATGGGTATATCCAAGGTCAGAGCTTCATTGTGTCTCATCCAATTGAATCCAAGCAGATTCAATGGTTGAGTGTTTCTTTGTTGGCTGACAATGGCAGCGTGGTCTACAGACACAGCATGTTTGATAAATCAGCTTCATAATGTCACTCAAGGTCACCTCAGGTAGCCTTGAGGGCCAAGTGTGTGTCTTTGCCAGTGGGAATAAGATGTTCTGGCTCCCTTTACAATTGCACAGGTCTACATTTTACCCGAATCCTGATGCCAACACACACAGATTATATGAACACACGCACATATATAGATATATGAATAGATTTTTTTTTTAAATGATTAATACATTACAACAGATACGCAACACAAACACTCATAGGGCAGCAGAACACATAAACACTGGAAAGTCCGAACGGACCCCCCGTGTGGTGGCCGTCCGGGTGGAGTGCAAGCAGCGTCTCCAGGGAAGCCGGCCATCCTTGAATCGTGACCCAGTGATGCACAGCTCAGAGATCAAACTGGACCAGACACAAGTTCATGCTCAGGCAGAATCACAAATCATACAACATAAACAAGCAAATCACCCCACAGCCCCTTGCACTCTGTCTCACATACACTGGCGTGAAAACACCCGCTGTGCAACTTTGGATGCTCAGGCGCTCTTGACAAGTTTGGAGTTATTAAAAATCAAAGGGAAAAAAAATCAGAAGGACACGTTAAAAAAGTGTTTTCTATTTTTCAAAAAAGTGCATTTATGAAGGAATGAAAAGAATGTTGGCAGGTAGCTATAAAAAAAATGATATTTTCACATTCATAGATGTGTCGTCGTCCCCCTCCCCTCCCCTCCCGTACCCCCAAGTACAGTATGCACAATTTCTACCAAGGTTAATGAGAAGCTGAATTTGGACTAGGAGCTGTCCTTGATTTATTCTTTTTCACTAAACTAAACACGTCTTTATCCGCTGTCAGGTACCTCAAACACGTCTCTTGAACCAGGCATTTCACACACACATTTAACAGAGGACAATGACAGAAAGACAAGGCAATATGAGGTATCTCAAAGGAACATGACAAAGCTTAAAAGCCTGCAAGCAGCAGAAGATGAGAAGAAGTTTTTTACTTCTTCTATTTATCCTGTTTTTTGTTTTTTTTTAATAAAATGTTGAGAAAAACACTTGGCACTTTCTCCCAGTCTCTGTTCTTTGACAAACAGCTGTTCGTAAACACCAGATAGGAAATAAGCACTTATTTAGTCTGCCAGTAGCTCCCTGGAGACTGCGCAGTGGTGGCGTCCCAACTGCAGCTACTTGATATCAGAGGCCTGTGTGAGCCAAGTGAACATGACACAATCAGAAAAAAAAAAAGAGCCACATCGCATGGGCTGGAGCTCTGGACCATCAAAGGGAATGAGAATAGAGCTCCAGGGATCTGCATCTGTTCCAGCATGCTGAGGCTGGATCTCATCACCTGCTGAGAGAACAGGCCAAGCCTGTCAAGCTGTCATTGACCTGTGGCAGTCTTGGCCACCCCCTCCTGACACTGATTTGCTTGAGAGTGTGTACGTAATGTGTGTGTACTTGACAGGAGGTCTCATCTTGGCTTCGTAGCACGTGAATTGCATGCGTGTGTAATTGTTGAGGATAACTGATGGGCTGCTAGTGAGTTCGATGATGATGATGACTTCAAGTGACTCCATCAGCAATTAGCCTTTTTGAGGAGACTTTAGCAATGACTCACACTTGCTCAGTGACCCAGTCTACTAACATATAGTACGGAGTTCTCATTCAGAGCCACATGTATCTTACGTCTATCTATCCTCTAACTCTAATGTTGATTTCTGCAGGACAGCAGTTTGTCTTACACTCTTCTCCATCAAAGCATGTCTGAAAAACATGTCTTTTGTTTGGTTTTTTCCCCCAAAATCATAACCCCTGTCTTCTCTTAAAAGCTACTGCCCAACTTCTGTAGGTCCATCTATTATCAAAGACAGCAAAGGCCCCTACTAATATGATGCATGTTTGCTCTTTATTATGATGAAGCCTGAAGTTGAGGGAGAGAATTCTGATCCATGAATGCAAGACGTAGAAAGAACAAGGGCAGAAGTTTGCAGCTACAGCAAGTGAATTAGATCGATACTTTTCATAGACAGAAAAAGACAGACTTCTCCAATGTGGAAAAAAAAAATGCTTCTGGCAATATGGAGCCTGAACTACCATGACTGAGAGAATATTTTTTTTCCCAGACTAAACCAAATCTAGTTCACTTGTGCACGTTTCAAGCTCCGGATCAAACACTGCCCCCACTTGGCAAGGAAACGTTAAAGATCGGGTGAAGTGGAAAAGACTGTAAATTTATTGGGTTATGCAGCAATTAAGTTAATGCATCATGCAATTATCTGTTATTCTATCGAGCATATTTTACAGTGGTGCAGTGGGCAGAAATGCTGCCTCACGGCTCCAAGGTCTCTCATTCGATCTGTGGAGAACTTCAGCCCTTTAAAATGAGATACGGTTTTATGCACAGATCGTTCGATCTGTCTCTGTGCTGAGTTTCCGTGCAAGTTCATCCCCTTGTCCATGTGGATGCCATCAGGTTTTCTTGTTTCCTCCCATTTCCCATGCTGGTAGCTTTATTGGCTACTCTTAATTGCTGCTGGGTGTGAATGTGTGTGTGAGTGTGTATAAGTTGAATGTTCCTGGCCAAAAGCTCCAGTGTAACACTGAATAAAACGGCTTGCAATTTGAATGAATTAATGAATGAATGAAAACAGGTGGGACTTGAAAGCACTTTAAGCATGTCCCATATCAGGGCAAGGGTGGCACGGGGGCTAAGTGGTTAGCGCTGTCACCTCACAACAAGAAGGTCCTGGGTTTGATCCCCGGGGTTGACACGGGTGCCTTTCTGTGTGGAGATTGCATGTTCTCTCTCTGTCTGTCTGTGTGGGTTTCCTCCTGGTACTCCAGTTTCCTCCACATAGACATGCACAGAGGGGGTTAAGCTAATTGGCTACTCTAAATCACCTGTAGGTGTGAGTGTCAATGGTTGTCCGTCTCTGTGTGTCATCCTACGGTGGATTGGCGACCTGCCGAGGGTGTACCCTGCCTCTGGCCCGGAGTTAGTTGTGATATAAATTGTTGACCCACCCCTGTTAAAACTGCAGGTTTATATGATGTAAACAAGGCAGTTTATCATCCAAAGAACACCATACCCATGGTGAAGCATGGTGGTGGTAGCTTCAGGCTAAGAGGCTGCTTGTCTTCAGCTGGAACTGGAGCTCAAGATAGAAGGAATCATTGACAGTTCCAAATACCAATCTATTTTAACACAAAACCTGCAGGCCTTTGATAGACAGGTGGAGATGAAGAAACAATAACGACCCAAAGCACAAATCCTAGTTAACAATGGAATGGCTTCAGAAGAAGAAGATAAACATTTCGGAATGGCTCAGTCAGAGCTCAGGTCAAAATCCTATGCAAAACCTGTGGAAAGACGTGAAGAGGGCTGTGCACATGAGATCCGCTTGTAACATGACAGATCTAGAGAATTTTCCCAAAGAAGAGTGGAATAAAAAAACTCAAGATTTAGCTAATTTGGTAGACTCTTATACCAAAAGACTGAGTGCTGTATCACATGAAGAAGGTTCTTTAACAAAGTATGAGTTCAGAGGTGTGCACACTTATCTTTTGTATGTTTTCTCTTTCTCTCTTTTTGCCCCTAAAACATTTCTAGTTATTTTTTCACTGGAATTTTTTGGTTGCTATATCCTATTAAAGATGGAAAAAGATCTGGCATGATATAGTTTGGTTGCAATGATGTGGAAGTGTCAAAATTCCATACTTTATTTAGAATAGAACATAGATGACATATCAAATGTTTAAACTG
>JAQLOM010000007.1:1615092-1627626 GCA_030068315.1 Chrysichthys thysi
TGAATCTTAAGTGATAGAGAAAAATAAAGTATGCAGTCGGATAGAGTTGAGGATGCAGATTACGAATCTGAAAAAAAAAAAAATAAAAATAGATTGTTGTCTATTTCATTACCTAGTGAGGAAAGTGTTGTTTTTAAATTTCATAGAAATGAAATTTTTACGAAGATTGTTTTTATTATTATTATAACACATCACAGTTTTTAACTGTTCATCTGTTACATTTCATGTTACGGAACGTCCACATGAAACTCAAAGCTCGAGAATCTCTCTGTAACATCACAAACCGCATTTCTTTTGCCTCATTAATTTGAAGAGAGAGGAAAAAAAGAGACCCTGGTGAAGGAATGACGGTATACCTGCTCCAGCACAAGTGACAACTGGAACTAACTCCGAACTGTGTTGGGAAACTTACAAAACGCTGACTCTCCTTGTATAAATGTTAATATATTTGCTTTACTTTTAATCTGTTTATTATTAGGCTAGGGCCATGTGGAACTTCTATCATACAATCCCATGTGAATGAGCTGTTATAAGAACGAAAACAAATTAGAATGAACACGTTAACATAAACCTGTCATGTATGTTACAGGAGAAAATAATCAGATCTGTGGTGCAAAAGAAAATTATTAAACACAACCACGCTGAGTGGGTGTGTAATCAATACATCAATTACATATGCACCACTTCCCCGTCAGAGTTGCAACGAAGCTGGAGCCAAGCCCAGCTGACTTCAGATGAGAGGCAGGGGTACACCTTGGACAGGTTGCCAATCAATTGCAGGGCCAACACAGAGAGAACAACCAGTCGCACTCATATTCGCTCCTATGGACAATTTAGAGTAGCTAACTTGACCTAATCTACAATTCTTAGGACCGTGGGAGAAAACTGGAGCACCTGCAGGAAACCCACACAGGCATAGGAAGAAAATGCAAACTCTACACAGTAAGGCCCCAGTCGGCCAGCATGTTCGAATCCAGACACTTCTCGCTGTGAGGCAGGACCCAGTCTGGATCCATAGGCAATGCTTTATTTGAATACAGATATTACAACCAATGCACAAATTGGCAGCCTTGGACACTCTTGGCAATACTTGTGTATACACTGAATACAAGAACTTTGAACATTTCTTAGTGTATCAGAACTGATGTTGCATGCTGAGATGATTTCTTCGTAAATTTCACATAAGGAAAAATGCCTATAGTTCCACACTTTTGAACACCTTGTATATATTCAGGCTCTGTCAAGCCCTGGGCTCTTTGATGGCTGTCATAGCTATGGCCTGTGTCAGAATTAATCTTCTCCTGAGCAGTACGGGACAGAACTGCCAGAACCCATTTAGTGTGTTGCCATGAACTGGCTGCCCATCAAAAAAAAAAAAAAAAAAAAAAAATCTTCATTGCTCTCGGTCTCATCTACATGGTGTGAGAAGGAGGGATGAGTGTGAGGGAGGAGGAGACATCCAAAGTGGAAAGGTCAGTGGATTCAAGGAGTCCATAACTCAGAGGTGGCAGGCCTCTGATGATTATGCGTATATAGAAGTGTCCAGGAAAAAAAAAAAAAAAAAAACCCAGGAGATTTTGCCTAAGACGTATGTTTGGACCAGGATACAATATAAAAATAGATTTACCTGAAGCGTTAAATTGTCAAGACCATGTCAGCAGATTAAATTTACACTACCATCGCCACAAACCTACAATGAAACTTCCATCTCCGTGTCACATTTTACACCGAATGTGTAAAACAGTGAACATGAAAATAAGCTTTTAAATGTACATGAACTAGATTCTTGATCATGCAAAGCATCAAATGGATGAAACCAGGGACGTTTGCTTCTTTTCAAAAATGCCAAGTGTAATCCAAGGAGCTGCGCTATTTTTCTAGAAGAAAAGTTAAAACAAAACTTGGGTCAGGAAGTTTTTACTTTCTGGAAAAATTCTGGCCATGTTTCTTGGCCTGCCTGCTCTCATTCGCACACTGAGACAAGCCAGACACTGCAGGATAATCACAGTCTAATAGGAGAGAATATTGAAAGCAGCAGCTCAACAACTGGATCTGCTTTCCTATCCCTCTCTCCTTCTTCTTTTCCAAAATGTTAGCACATGGCTGCATGAGATACCGATAATTTTATGACATGGTTTTGATAATCGACCATTATAAAAACAAGAAACATGTTGCCTAGCAATCATTTGCTGTTTGCTATGGAGGCTTCTTGAATGCAGGGGGAACCTGCGTCTTTCAAAGCGCGTCAAAAAATCGTGAAGCATCCAGGAGCGACACGAAGACGTGGCAGGAAAATACAGTTGTCGCAGGCGCAGCTGTTTTCATGACTCACACCTTTACTGGCAAGCACAACAAAAATTGAGAGATAAAACCCGGCCAAAACAGGCTTACATTCAAAAGCCCATCTTTTCAGAGAGACGCACAGAGAAGCTGGCACACGTGGAAACACACCTGGTGGTTTTATTGGCATGCTTTGTTGTTGATGTTGTTGGATTTTGTTTTTTTTTTTGTTTTGTTTTTTTTCATATTATGAAGTTGTAAGGTTGTTCTCTCTCAGGTGTCCTATTTGCCATGCATGGATGTTGGATGCTGAAAGAAATACTTGTCCACATAGCAGGCCCTTTCTTATGATTTCCCTCGCCTGCACATCTGCCACTGTTTTAATTAATACTCGAAGGAGGTTCGTTGGGACTAATCAAACGCATTGTCACTTCGTTAAAACGAAAGTCAATCCTTTTCATGATTGGGATGGCGAAGTTTGCTACAAAGATGTTACTTAATCATCCCTTGTTCCACTACACAATGTAAATGATCAATGTCAGGGGAAATGCAGAACACGGGTAGGTTATTATTATTTTTTTTTAAATATTGATACTGTGGTCTTGTTATGAGGTCACAGCAAATACACGCTGAGAAGCGTCGTGCGATTTCCATGTAGGCCTGAGCTTTGCTGCATTTCTCTTTCATATTTGGCTCCTTGCCGAGCTGTGCTGCGACGCCCTTGCTGATTTATTGGCGACGGCTGACCTCTGAGACCGTAACACAGTGATGGGTGACTGGCTCTCAACGGTAAGCTACTGGCACTTGACAAAGTGCCGGGAGCAGAATGAATTTACTTCTCTTTTCCTCAATCATCAACAGGCATGGCGGCTTGCTGCCCTGACCTCCGTCTCATCCTGACTGCTATAACAAGATCTCCCATCTCAGGCAGGAGAGCGAGACACTGGGGGAGAGAGAAAGAGAAAGAGAGGGAGAGAGGGAGAGAAAGAAAGGGAGAGAGCGAGAGAGGGAGGGAGATGGGGGTGCTTGAAAAATTTACTGTCACATCTACTTTCCAATGAGCTCCAGTGAGCACTTCTTTCACCTTCAGGTGGCTTTGGGAGTCCAGGGTGAGGCAGAAAAGTCGTGGAGTGAAAGAGAAAGACAGACAGGTATTGGGGAGGGATTGGGTCAGTAGGGACACTATGGAGCATGCAAAGTGCGTCGGACAAACTTTTTTTTAGGAGCCAATTTTCCAAAGCTTATGACCATAGGCACCCCTTGTATGCCTTTGAAAGTCCACGTTTGCCTTCATCACTAGGATAACACCTTAAAACCAGTTCAATTTAATAACCGATAAATCTCTACGAGCAATGAAATTTTACTTCCATGGCTGATGGTGGCCACCAATCACAAATTTCCTGTGTATGAGTGTTTGGGAGAGATTTTTAAATAGACATCTTAAACCACAACAACAAATATGTACTAACTGGCATAGTTCTTTCTTTTCTTTTCTTTTCTTTTTTTTCATTTAATTGATGCACACTTCAAGTTTAATGCGACAATCCATGTGGTTTTATGGTTGTTACAATAGCATGGGGTGGGGTTGTAAATTCGGATAGTACAAATGCATAATTTTCTAAAGTAGGGTTTTAAATTATCCCACAGTGTAAACGTTGGCCCCCTGCCGCAGCTAAGAGATGGCGGGTTATAATTGAAAATAAAAAAGCCATTTAAAAGACATTCAATAAGCCAGCGGGAAATTGATCAGACTATAAAAGCTGTCCTCTCAGGGATGGGAGATGAGTACAGAGGCTGAGCAGGAGGCAGCGTCCTGATTTTGACACAGCAGTCCGACAGACTTTACTATCTGCACTCCGTACAAACCTTACAAAACCAAACAACAACAAAAAACACACCCTGCGGTAGAATTAAAAATGCATTTAAATATGCATTTATGTCAAATCATTTTCTATAGCATTTCTGCATGAACCCAAAGATCGTTACAGAAATGGCTTCTCTGTTTTTTTTTTTGTTTTTTTTTTACAATTTCCACAAAGTCTGAACATGAATGAAACCATGAAAGAAAGAAAAAAAGGAAGTAAAAAAAATATTCCGCCGCTGCTTCTTTAACTTTCAATTCTCCTAAGCATCCCTGCTTCACAGCCCCTGGCTATTGCCTTTCTCAATCTGTCCCTTGGGACGCAGGAGTTATGGGCCCTGTCGATTGAAGAGAAAGGGATGTTATTCCCCTGTCACCCCTCAGCCGCTCCTCCGCCAGCACCTGCCCTGATCTATGGCCGCCATGTTGGGTGACAAGTGTCTCGATGCGCCATTGGTTTTAGCCCACAACCCCCACCTTCAAAACTTGGACCACCTTCTTCAACCTGCCAGACCCCCTCATCAACCATTCATAATTCCCCCATTGCAGTACCGAGCCCCAGCAAGGCCAGAAGGTAACATGCCGTTTTAGACGAGGTCACACCACAAGGTGCAGGACCAAAAACTCTGATTTGGCATTGGGATTGGCATTGAGCTAAGGCATTTTTGAACAGTCTCTATCTCGCACCAGTTAATACATTCAATCTGATACAATAGTTTAAAGTTCAAACTAGAAGAATTTCAGAAATAACTCTGATGCCCATACTCAAGTTCCTCTTAACACAATTACCACTTTATAGTATACACTTATGCAAGAGAAACGATCTATAATCACACTATCCGTGTCTCACGCAGATGAGAATGGGAACCCTTTTGAGTGTGGATCCTTTCAAGATTTCTTCCTCCTACACTAAGAAAAGTGCACTGGATTAACTACAGTGCCCTATTCTTGGAAATGACAGATGCAGCTGAAGAACCAAACCTATACTAATGTACAGTATATGAAGCTCAAGGTGTTCATCAAACTAATTTTCCCGAATTTGCTCCATAATTTGGTCTTGGCTAATTCCCGTCTACCATCCAGCTCTCGTCTGCCATACAACAGTTACCAACAGGGGAAGTTGAAGGCTAACAGGTTTCTTCAGAGAATCCAGCCAACCATATCTTTTGAAACTGCTGCTCATGCTGCATCACAGGGCAGTGTAACACACATGGAGGAAAACGCTATGTCCTCTTTCAAATACCCATTGTGACTGACAGAGGAGATCGAATTTTCCTTTTTTGGTTTCCTGGCCGTTGATGGCCTTCGCATCCTCAGGATTCCAAATTACGAACTCTGGATAACTGACGGAACGTGTTTCTGTTGCGCCACTTGGAGGCCCGTCCAACGACATAGTTGTGTGCGTTTCCACATTAAAGACACTCCACCTTAAACAGAACTTTCAAGTCCAAACTTCTAAACAGAAGTCTCAGATTGTTAACAACTCCCAAAGCAGCTCGTTGTTAGACATGCTCTTCGCCTCTGCCTGGACAGATTTCACTAAAGGCTGAATTTTGAGAACATTTCATCTCAAATATAAATACACATGAGCACATGAGAAGGGAGTATGGTCCTTTCAGGCTGACATCTGTCAACAATTAAGGAGAAGGCTGAGATGATGAGGATAGCCCCTACTCACCCAAAACCCAAGATGAGAAGTCAGCGTGGACATATCATGAACCTGCCATTCATCCCTTCACGGTCAGCCTGAGGGTGTGACAGAACATACCAGCCTACTGTAATGCACAACAAATCCACCAAAACAAAGAAAATGGAACGGTGAAGATGCCAGGTGGCCGTGCTGTAAGCGCTGCCTTTAGTGGCAGCAAACTTGCTACTGGCAATCTGACTGAATAAATAGACTATTTTATAAATAAATAAGTGCCTCTAATGGATGGGGGACTACACAGACCTGCTATCCATCATGAACCCTATTATCACACTTGGCGAAGTCATATGTATAAAGCAGGGAGCCAGAAGCAGAAACAAAAGTTCGTACATTATGAATGTACGGGGAAAAAAAAGATCTTGGACTTGGAAATTTGAAATTCATAAAACCTGCAAATGCTTGTGAGGCTCTTTATCTGCCATGGTTTAAAACTAGTTTTCATAGTAGTGGCTGATGTCTTTGAGAACTTGTGAAATACAGAAAGAAACATCACCAGGGTGAGCGAGGAATATGGGAGGAATGTAAACAACAGCTCAAGTGACAGCGCACTGTGCTTGCTGTTTATTTTGGTATTTACAAGAATAAGCTCCAATCAAATCCTCAGATACTACATTCGCCAGCTACACGACTTTATTTGGAACCACATTTTTACTAAACATTCAGCTGCTTTAAAACCGTTCTACATCCAACAGCCAAGGTCAGCCCTTGCACACTTAGAAACAGTTAAGGATAAACATAGATTGCTTACAGTTATATGACAGGCCACATTTTATTCGGTGTAAACGTGCGTATTGCACACCCTTCAAACGTTCTCGTGTTTTTAATGACATTATTACTCATTGTTGTAGAACATAATGTTAATATAATAACTATTCCTTTTATTAGATACCATTATAAATACCCAGTAAACAACAAAACACTCAGATAATCACAGAACCATGACTCTAAGGCGTAATTTATAGGACGTTTGTATAATGTGTGGATAAGTGAATTCATGAATCTGCCATGGACGATTAAAAATCCTGAGGTCTCAGACCTTTAAAATTCAAGGAAATAAAGAATGCAACTCTGTGACCTGAAGTAACAGGAAATAAACCTCAGCTTTTGAACCTTGATGAAAAACAACAATACATCTGTTTCCGACACCTATTCCTTTCTCTTCGATTAAATTAATAATTAAAAGCTATGTGTTAATTACCAGATCAGTGTGATGATGATGATGATGACGATGATGATGATGATTATTATTATTATTATTATTATTATTATTATTATATTTGAGCCATTTAGGCTACAATTCTGATCCATTTTTATCAAAATATTCTCCATTATGAAATGTAATTGTTCATACTACACAAGAACAACAATAATAAAAATAAAAACAATAATATAATCCTGTAAATGATTATAAATACTTATTGTAATCATTTTTTTACAGTACACTTAAGTTTTAAGTAAAATGAATTTTATATTTTATTAAATCATATTTCATATAATTATCATTTATATAATTATATTTTGTCATTTAAGAATAAATTATATTAATAATTATTAAATGGATGCATTATTATTATTATTATTATTGTTGTTGTTGTTGTTGTTGTTGTTGTTCATTCTATTCTTTAACAATGGTGAAGATCATTAGCATAAATAGATGAAACGAAGATGATTTCTGTTCAGGATTATGGAGTCTGTCCCATGCACACACTCATTCACATCTAGAGGCCCTCAAAGTTGGCAGATTTTCACCTTTAACGCTAATTTTATTGATCATGTGGTTGGTATGATATTCTACTTGCTATAACAGTAGGTTTTTATACTGTGATATACCTGTTTTGGTTCAAAATAATTATTTAAGCTGCTAAATTTCATGTCTTATTTGTCCTGTAGGCCGGACAGTTTGTTTTGGGGCACGTTATCCACAATATGGAAAAAAAATCCATATCACAAGTCAGCATCCGAGCTGACTCTAAAAAGAAAATGTATTTTTTACTTCAAGAGAACCACAGAAATCCTTCTTAAAGGACTATTAAAAGTACTTTCGTTAAAGAGGACACATCTATTCAGAATGAGAAAAGAAGTGCGATAATAAGAGTACAGCCAAGCCACTGCCAACATGGGCCTGTTATGTTAGCGTGATGACCTTTAACCCTCAATCTACAAACCAAAGCAAATACACAACCACTGATACCAGGAACTTGTGCAGGAAGTAAAAACATCTCTTTCTATTCATTCTTTTTTTAACGTTGTACCCAAACCCATTACTTTTCACAACTCAACAAGCACTTGTCCTTTCCATCGTCTGTTGTGATCTCTCTGGTACACAATAATATCTCATACAGTTGGTTGTGTTCAGCCAATGGAAATCTTTTGAAGGTATGAAGCAATGAAAAAAAAATTCTTAAATGGCTTGCCTTTCTTGTGCATGCTTTCACAAAGCAGAACTTGACCTTGGGAGCATGAGAGGAACTACATATGGATGCTACATGTGCAATGGTTAGCAATATAGATACAACTGTAAGGTTAACCTTAAACATATATTCTGCAGGCTCTCTTGCTGTATGGTTTTCTTTTCCTTTTTTTCTTTTTTACATTTTCTACAGCTTTTCCTCTCTCCGGGAAACCCAGTGTGGGTTGGCAGTTCTAGAGAATCATCCAATGTAAACATAAATAAATAAATAAATAAATGAATAAATAAACAGACCAAAAAAACAATACTCAGTCATAGGCTACACCACTTTAGATCAATTATAACGATGACTCTCAACATTATGAATAGCTGATTTATTTATATGCATAAAATCTGCGTGCTCAGGAAGCACCATGCCTGATGAATTAAAAATAAATAAACCAATAAAAAGCTTTCCTATTTCAAAGTACAGTATAATATGTATACATATTGCTTTAATTGTCCGTGCTATGCTTCTTCAGGGAGAGATTCATGGACACACACGGCCAAGGAGTTATTTTTAAAGTATACATTTTGTGCTAATATGTCAATTGAATTATTACTCGATATGCTTCTCTGTATAATTTTCTATTGCATTATGTATATCCTACAACATTATGTGAAAGTAAAACTACAACTAAAAATAAAAAATTGTTTTAACACATTTCAGAGCTGCAGCCTTTAATGAAGCATCGTTTTGATTAAAGGCTGTGTTAAATTTGTAAGCTATCAAGGGTAACGCATTCTGTACAAATTAATGATGTTATTCTTCCCCATCAATGCCCCAGCTGTATAAATCTCTCCCCTTCTCTTCTTTCTAGAAGAATCTAACTGGCATGCAGCCCCTTGCCAATTACTGTGATGCAACCCAATAATGTTGAGGTCAGAAAAGGCAAACGGAGCTCTGCAGTCTGCCGGGTCTGGAGAATGTTACAGTCTAAAACAGAGCTGTCATTCTGAAGTTCAAGCTCCCCACCACTCACTATTCTTTCCTCAACTTATAATGCAGCACAGATTTCTCTGCTTTAGATAGACCTCCACCCCCACCCCCCCACACACATACATACATACATACATACATACATAAATGTACAGAAATGTTTCTGAAAATACATTCCAAACACTGGCATGGTAAATAAACCAGAAGCTAAAGTCGGTTCAGTCACTTACTCCCAATGCTGTAGCTCAGGCTGCTGCACTCACTGGACGTGGAGAGGCTTCCTGGTTGATTGGCACTGTAATCATGTCGACCAAAAGCGTCCGGCACCGGGGAGCTGCCAGGCTGAGAGTTAGTTATGGAGCTGGACGGTCTGGAGCTGCTACAGTTCTGGGAAGAAAAAGAGCTCGTATACCATTCAACCATGCCAAACACAGCCCGTCTGCTACAACCTGAACTATGAGAAATATCACTAGTTAAAAGTGTACAAACAACTTCTTTTTTTTTAAAACGGTTAACCCTTTCAATATGTCCTGTTGTGAGTTTGTAAGGACTAAATAGGGGTATGTAGGGGTATGTCTTGTCTATTCTTTAACGTTTGAGGACACTAACAATACCCATCAGTCATGCATTACACTGGATACCGATTTCAATCACTTTTTGCCAAGAAAGAGATCTTACAGGCACCCTGACCAAAGCTTGGCTACACACAATCGCCTTCATCTTTCTTCATGAAATCATCTAGGTAATTGTCATCTGCCAAGTCATGCTTGTTTGCGTTTTTCACACTATTTGAAATGCACACATACGCCGCATATAACCCGGCTTTTTTTTTACACCCTGTATCGTGTCAAAACTTGAATTAGGATCAAAAAACTAATCTGCTTCCAATTTATATCTATATTTCAGGCCTGTCATGGACCCAGGCCCTGCACGTATTGAAAGAGGGTCGTTTTTTATTTGGCCAGTACAACTGACAGCTTTATTCCTCCAAGCAATCTGCCACAGTGTGTACAAGTCTGAGGTCATTCAGGTCACGAGACAGTTGGAATTAAGCACGTTAACACCACTGGTCAGGCCCGCTTGAAAATATTAGGAATGAAGGAGAAAATGTAATCGAAGGAGTAGGACGGTCAGTAGGCTTTAAACTACTGTAAATGTTTACAGGTGATTCAATTACTGTGTCATCATAGCCAATGATTTTGGTTTAAATCAACTTTTTAGTGAAGGGTACTCCGGAGGAAAATTGATTCTTCCTTTAAAAATTAAAACCAGTCATTAAACAAGGCCCCAGAATCCCAATCTATTGGAAAGAACTGAAACGACACTCCATCCCCATACCCGGAGCGTTCTGTACACACGGCTCCTGTCCAATAAAGACCAGCATATGTTCTTGTCCTACTCTAGAGCATGTGGAAAATCACAGCAGTCGGCTAGATACAGAATGTGTCCCCACAGATTTATGAAGCAAAACAGCATTAGCCATTCGCGGCATACAGCTCCCATCCTGTGGACTTAGGAAATTGTTAAATTGCCCAAAGAGGGCAAAAGGGTCCCACTGCTAATACACTGTGTTACGATATATATCAGCTGCTAGCTGGCACTGGCGTTTGGGGCACCAGTCATTTTTTACTAGCCTCAGTCTTAATGGTGTCAGATCTGTCAAGCTGGGGTCAAAGGGAAGGGGGAGTTGTATTCTAAAATCAATCTACCTTTAGAAATTGTCTCATTCGGCTCGCAATGACCAGGTGGCGCGCCCAGACCAAGAGGGACAAACTGCCGGAGGCTATAAACCACGACTAGCCTGGAGAAGAGTTAATATGATCATTCATAAAGGGACGGACTTGCCACGGTGGACTTGAAGGGGAGTGTATTCGGTGTATGTGTGTGTGTGTGAGGCGCACAGAGGTGAGGGGGAAGCGGCTATTAACTACTTTTAAACTGCAGGAGCTAAGTGATCTCCAACGAACAGCAGCACTGAGTATAAATACTGAGCTGACAGTTTAATATCAAGGGACAAGCTTGTGCAGGATTAGAAAACTTGTAACCCTGGGCTGCAGGCTGACATTCCTGGGATTGAAGTGGCCAGAGTGCAAAAAGAGGACGAAAGGGAAGGAGAACTATCATTTAAAAAATAATAATAATAATAAAATAAATACATGTAATTGTGACTGCCAAGAACAGCTATTTTATCAGAAATTCCTCTCAGGTATCATTGAAAATACAATGACAAGAATGAAACTCTTTTATTACAGAACTATAGACATGTACTTAATTTCCATTCTGAACTGATGATTATAGATTTGCATATGTTTGGACACGGGTAAACAGAATCAGAGGCATAAACCTCACTGTATCCAGCTTACGGAAAAATTTTGGGCTTTTCTCCGTTCCTTCATTCTGTTGACTGTGCTGCGGATCTGTAAAAGAAAAATGAAGCATTTTCAATGGAAAAGACATGGACTCGCACGAACAATAAAAATCAATCCAATGAGGGAAACGTATGAAACCGAACAAGGAGCAATTGCCTAAAAGTCACTGTGTATTATAGACTCAGAGCAGGCAGAAACGTTCCAGTTTGTCACAAGGTAATGGGAGATGAAAGTGACGCGAGGCGCTGCTAAAGCGAGGAGAGCGATCTGTCCCATCATCTGCCGCCTCACACCATGTGCCGCGGAAATAAAGTGCTCCTGGTAGGATCCAGGAACGATTGAATTTGTTCAGTTAGGGGAAAGCGAGATGTATGGAGCTGCGCATGCTGTGAGTCTACAGTTTGGAAAGCACATTTTCATAAGAGCAGTGCTAATCCAGTCATTTTATTTATATAGTTAATCACAATAAATCTTAGATTTGGGTGTTAATATTTATTTTAATAAAGCTCACAGAGCTGAATTTGTGGTTAGTGACATTTGGTATTGTGAAGCATAAATCATAGCGTATAAAGCAACAAAAGATATGGTTATAAACAAATAAATAACATCTTATAAACTGTGGATTGTTTGAATGTAATACTTTAAAAACAACTTGTGCAAAATGTACTCTTCTGATCAATCAAGATGACAGCGCAAACACGGAATTGTAGAATTTTTTGCACATTTATTAAAAAAGAAAAACTGAAATATCACGTGGATGTATTGAGTATTCAGACCCTTTGCTCAGTCCTTAGTAGAAGCCCCTTTTTGAGTGAATACAGTCAGGAGTCTTCTTGGGAATGATGCAACTAGTTTTTCACACCTGGATTTGGGGATTTTCTGCCGCTCTTCTGTGCAAATCCTCCACAGCTCTGTCAGGTTTGATGG
>JAQLOM010000007.1:1790559-1801839 GCA_030068315.1 Chrysichthys thysi
ACGCTTGTTGCAGGGTTATTGGAGCGGCTCAATGGTTACGGTGTTGAACACAGGTCAGAAGGTTGGATGGTCTAATCTCAGAGCGAGCATGGTTGGGAAAAACCTGTAACCTTCCAATCAGCCAAGTGAACTGTGCTGACATTTATGTTATTCATTTATAACATAAAGATATTACAGTACTTTACCGTAAATATGTTTTACAGTTGTTTACTGTAAATTGTACACTACTGCTGGTAAATTACCGTAAAAATCTACGGTCATTTTTTACAGCGTAGGGAAAGGCTCGATGTTTATCTTGAATTTCTTTTTCTTTCTTACTGCGTGTGTGTGTGTGTGTGTGTGTGTGTGTGTGTGCTTGTCAGAGCAGTGACACCATGACCACTTAAATATTGTGTCCTGGATAAATCTGGATTTCCAGCTTTGATTATCCTGAAGACTAAGAGAATAACAGAGTCATCATTTGGTAATGCAATGCTGAAATGTTCGTTACATATATGCACACCACGTTACTGTAGGTTATCTTCTGTGCTCTATTTAGAGCAGCATGGTGGGTCAGGTATTTTGCATGGTTGCCTCACAGGAAGAAGGTTCTGGGTTTGGACCTGGTGGCCGACTTGGGCCTTCCTATGTGGAATTTGCATGTTCTCCCTGTGTCACTTTAGGTTTCTTCCAGGCGCTCACAATGCAATGACATATAAATTAGGTCAAATGACTACTATCCATATGTGTGATTGGTTGTTTGCCTCTTTATCCCTGAGATAGATTGGCAACCTGTACCCTGACCTGTACCCTGCCACTCTCTTGAAGTCACTGATAAATCTGTATGGGATGGATTATGCTAGTTAATTATGTCATACACATTAATTCATATTCTGTAGTGCTTATCCATTGGAGATATCCATCGGGGAAGCTGGAGCCAATCCCAGCTGATTTTGGGTGCAAACTGCTGGACAGGTCACCAATCCATCACAGAGACAAACAACCATTCATACCTATGAGCAATTTAGAGTAGCTGACCTAACCAGTATGTCTTTGGACAATGGGAGGAAACCAGAGATCTTAGAGGTAACCCACGTGCATGGGGAGCACATGCAAACTCTACACGCAAAGGTACCCTTGGTCGACCTGGGGGCTGAACTTTCTTTAGTCGTTCTTGCTGTGAGGCGACAGTACAAACCGTGCCACCAATTATGGCTCATATACAGTACGATACCAAACCCATTATACCATAGTGACTGTAATGGATTGTTCTGCATAGTCAGTCAATCTCATGTGGAAAGAGAACAAAAGATGAAAAGGCTAAAAATAACTTTCAAGTGCTATTTTAAACATGGGTATAACGGCTAACCTCAATAAAAGGTGTCATGTGAATTGCCTTCACCCACTTCCTTTTTTTTTTCATTACTATAATTAAGGATACATGAATTAGCACACAGGTATACTTAAGTACGAGTCATCTAATACTAAAAGCAGCCTTAAAATATTTTGTGTTCATTGGCATTTTCTGTGTGCCACAGTTGCGCATTGTTGTTTGCAAAATACCTAGAACAAAAATTCTAATTTGTCTTTATGTTCTCACTTGTACAGAAATCTCATTATGCCTCCGGCAAGGCCATACAGCCAATCTATAAGGCCTCCTCTGCCTTTTAGAGCTTACGATGGTTCTAGTATCTTTTGTACAGGGGAAAATGTTATAGAGTGCATGCAGTACATCAGTAAAGTAAGTATGTTGGAGTAAATTCATTTAGATCAGATTATATATTACATATAATATATAATATATACACACACACACACACACACACACAGTGATCCCTTGCTTATTGTGGGAGATAGGTTCCAGAACCCACCAAGAAAAGTGAAAATCTGCGAAGTAGCAACCATGTAATAATATGGTTATTTTATTTATTTATTTATTTTAAGCCTTTATAAACCCTCCCACACTCATATAATCTTTACCTGCACAGTTATACACCATAAACCCTTTATATTCTCTTAGATATTACAAAAAAATACGCAAATCAGTTTTAAAAGCATGTATATCCTTGAAAAGGACATCGTGGTAGGCAGTTGCTGGCGCTGTCTTTTCATTTGAGTCAGGAGGTTTTTATACTCTTCCATGGTGCCATCAAGAGCATTTCTGATCTGCAAAGAGTGAATCATTTGTGGGTCCCATTCTTCACCCGATGACTTAAGTTCTTTAGTTAACCGTAAAATGGTCGTGAGGCGCTCGAGAGTTAGACCTTGTTCTTCTTCTTCTTTGTGTGCTCGATCCTCCTCTTGTTCTTTCTCTTCCTCGCTCGCTGACTTGGTCATTTTGGCCAGATCTTCATCAGTCAGCAGTTTTAAGTTGACCTCGAGCAGCTCAACGATGTCGTCAGAAGTCATGTCATCAAAGCCTTCTGCTCCTAGCTGTTTTGCCAGTCTAACTGCCTTATCAACCACAGAGTGATGAATTTCTTTGGCAGAAAAGCCCTTGTATCCATCGACCACTTCTGGCCACAGTTTCTTCCAGCAGACTTTGACAGTCTCCTTCTTCATGTCCTTCAGTGCTCTCTGTGCAGTCACTCTGTATGGTGTAATTCTTCCAGTTGACCTTCAGGGAAAAGTCTGTTTCCATGGTATCAATCATGTGTTGCATGGCGTTCTTAGTGTACAGTGCCTTGAAGGCCTGGATAATCCCTTGATCCGTTGGCTGAATCGTATTTGCAAGACTTTCAGTCCTTGGAAGGAAAGATCCACGGGATGGCCTCCCCTTTCTGCCAGATAGATCTTTACCTCCGGGATGAAACATTGGTGAAACCAGTCAACCGTCAGGAGTTTCATAATCCAGGCCTTCGTGTTGTGCATCCAGGAGACAGGCAGCAGGTTCTTATACTTATTCTTGTTTTATAGGGCCCGGGGGCCTGCAGCATTGCTGCACATGACTAGCGTGACGGGGTCTTTATGAGCCTTAAAGCTCAGGGCTCTTGCCTCCTCCTTCCTGATAAAAGTACGAGACGGCATCTGCTTCCAGAATAGGGCCGTCTCGTCCATATTGAACACCTGCTCCAGCCGATATCCGCCTTATTTAATGATATTCTTGAAGGTGTTGCTGACATAAGTATCTGCTGTGGCTTTGTCCGCGGAGCCAGCCTCTCCATGGAGACTCACGCTGGCCAAGTTGAATTGCCTCTTGTATTTCTCAAACCAGCCCTCGCTGGCGGCAAAGTCACTTTTCTTGCTGGGGGAATCCGCTTGCTTGGCCTTCTCTCAGACTATATGGGTGTCCACGGGGATGTTCTTCTTACGGCAGTCCTCAATTCAGAGTCCTAAAGCAGATTCCATCCAGACCACAGCCTTATTCCGCCTGCTTACGACTTGTTTGGCACCCTGGTTATAAGACACTGCGGCCTTAGCTCTTCTTTTCAGCCTTCTTTATGTAGCGAACCGTGGACTCGTTGATGCCGTAACGGCATCCTACAGTGGCGCAGCTGCTCCTTTCCTTTAACATGTCCAAAAGTTTTACCTTTTCAACGATTGTTAACATTTTCCGTCGGCACTTTGGCGTCGCCCCGGAAGAAGTAGAAGGTGCAGATAGCTTTTGGGACATAATTAAGGGCTTTACTACTTGCAAAAAGCTCAGCGAAACACGTTGATGCTGAATGAGCGAGACGTGAGATGCTGGCTAACACAAACCTGAATGATGCTCTTCTCTTACTTAAGCAACACCCAGGATACGCTAATTAGCCACACGCTCTGATTGGGTAGCCAATTAGGAAGCACGTACTCTCCCAGAAAAAGCCTGCGAACCAGCGGAAAAGCTGCAACATATTATTAGACCAATTTAAATAAAAACCCGCGATAGAGTGAAGGTGCAAAATTTGAGGCGCAATATGGCGAGGGATCACTGTGTGTGTGTATATATATCTCCTTACTGTAGACTCATTTTTAACTATCTGTTCTCTGTTATCTTGCATTCATAGGAGCTGTCGTCTTTGGGTTTACCATCGATTTTCTATGACTCAAATCGAAATCAAGAAATTGATATCATCTTGACGTTAAATAACATGTATGATCTGCTGCAGCTCCATCACTTTGCTGTGGGGAGTGTGGATGAAAGTGAAGTAGCACAGCTTAAGGTCAGTGCTGCCACTACAAGCATCTATACAGCTCCAAAGTCAAAGCATTTTTTTTTATATACAAGGGAAGCTTAAAACTTTTTAAGGCTACATTAAAACCACAGCATCTTGCTGTCAGACAAATACTCCTTCTGGCATTGAGAACCGTAAAGTTTGTTTAAAAACAACCAGCCATGAGTTGCTTGAGTAACATTAAGTCTTAATCCATTTTCTAGGACCAGCTTGAACTTTCCCAGAAGGAAAACGGCAAATTATGCAAACGAGAACAACAGTTAGAAACTGATATTAAGGCTTTACAAAGAGGTTTGAAAAGTGAAAAAGACGAGGTAAGGTATCTATGAAAGGGAAAGTAATCAGGCCACTTTACTCACATTACATATTGCTTATAGGTTCATTCTGTATAATAGCACCCACTTAAAGTAAGTACATTTGTATAGCAATATGCATTTCTATGTATTTCCAATAAGCAGTGTGCTAGTATTAAATTATTCACCGTACTTTTAGATGTATATTTAACAACTGTAACACTGTTAGAAATGCTCAACAGGTTCAGAAGCTTCAGAATGTCATCGCAAGCCGCGCCACTCAGTACAACCACAATATGAAGAGGAAAGAGAGAGAGATGAGCAGGCTTAAAGAGCACCTCAGTCAGTTGCTTACTAACAAGAAGGACATGAAGCAGCGTATGGAAACATTAAATTACCATTCCTAGTTTTATATATATATATATATAAGCATTCTATTGAAAGTGTGTGTGGGGTGGTGTGTGTGGGTGTGTATTTAGGAGCGCTTTTCCACTGAACAGCATGGCAAAGCTTGCCAAAAAACCCAAGCCTAAATCCTGGCCAAGTGTGTGGGTCATTTTCCCATCATATAAAGCCAACTTTAAAAGTAGGAGGAGGTTATTATCGGGTAGTGACTACTATTATGCTTGAGTTGTACAATTCTACCTTTTTCCCCACGATGAATCCATGTATATTTCAGTTCAAGGTAAAATGTTTGTGGTACTATATAGCATGGCCTTCTCCAAGAGTGAACCAATGAATATATGACAAAGTGAGTTTAAAGATGAGCATGCACACATACACACACAAACAAGTAAAGAGTTTAGTCTTTACGGCCACATCATCCAAAGTCTAAATCTGCTTCATATCATTAGTGAAAAAATAATATTGCTGTTGAAATTCAGCATATCAGCTGATATACAGACCCTACAAGGCACTTGTGCATTTTGTGTGTGTGTGTGTGTGTGTGTGTGTGTGTGTGTGTGTGTGTGTGTCTGTGAGAGAGAGAGAGACCCCACAACACACCACAGTTTGGAAATATTTTGGAGTCACTACTTATAGTGATACCCTGCAGTCTGCATTTTTTTTGTCACTGTTAACAGAGCTGACAGAATTAACTTTGCTGTTTTGTTTCCTTTTTGTTAACAAGGCCATACTCTTTATCATAATTGACCACATTAAATATAACAATTAAAACACCAACTTTAATGCACGTATGTCTGTGCTCCCTGTCAGGGATGGAGGTTTTGAATTATGTTGAGAGGTCTGATGGCAGGAGAGGTCAGTGGAAAACTGGAAGGACTGATGCAAGGTAAATTAATCTTATGCTGCTGTCTGCAATATGTACTTGCAGGTCATTTGAGTGTGTTACTTTTCAGCAAGATTGGCTCTGTGGGTGTCAGAAACGTGAGGTGTGGGCGGATACAAACGCAGGCTGGAGTCAGATATAAAATCCCTTTCAGGCTTTATTTAGGCTCCAGGCAGAAGTACATGAGACAGCAGGCAAACTCATAGTCGAAGAACTGGCAACGGTCAAACAGGAACAAACTGGTATGTCAGAGACTAGGCTAGGCATAAACAATGAATGGGCTAGAGTCAGAACACGGGCAAAACACACACGGAAATGGAATGACTGAACACGAAATTGAAACGGATAGGAAGTAAGGACCCAGAAGAGAAGAGAAACGGCTTGACAGAATTACACATGATAAGTGGCAATCAATGCTTCGTGAAGTCAGTGGGCAAGTCCAAGTCTATTTACGTATAATCTGTATGTTTAGTCCATATGTGGAACACCTGAGGGAGACCATGAGATGCCCGCAGATGCACGTAGGGCGAGTCCTCACGCATGCACCAATGGTGCTGTGGAGGGGTGGTGCAAGTCCTTTGGAAGCACCGCTATCAGGAGTACTTGACGCCAGTATCCTGTACGTGCGCTCTGCACGGGCAGGTTCCTGACAGTGGGCTATTTGTTATCAGAGGGCTGTCTCTCAGGAGTGTTTTCTCAGGAGTAAGGCTACTCTAAATCACACCGCAAAACCTTTGCACATGCTTAATGTTGTTCCTGGTTGTTAGTACACCAGTGGTTTCTTCCTTTTTCAGGATTTTATAAATTGTTGCACAGGCAATGGCCAAAGCTTGTACCATGGTTCTGACAGACTTTCCCTTTTTATCTCAGCTTCAAAACGGCTTGCTTTCTCCCATAGACAGCTCTCTGGTCTTCATGTTGGTTTATACTGTACCTTTTAGCAATAAAGTCCATCTTCACAGGCAAAAACCCAGGGCCCATACCAAGAGTAGACATTCTATTGCTTTAGCTATTTACCTGGGCAAAAGATGTAGAAATGGACATAATGTCAGCATGGGGTGTGAATACTTCCTCTGCCTCTGAAATTCTACATCAGTTCAGAAATTGGTCTCGACCAGACATGTGCTATTATTTTGTATCTGCAAGCAATTTCCCTTTTATCTGATTTAATTCGTTTCCGTTATCAGACATGAAACTGAAGTGTGCAGAAATCTTCTGAATGAGTTCGATAAACGCCAGAGGGAGCTGATGCTGGAAAATTTTGAGTTGAAAACAGTGCTCCAGCAAATGAAACAAGAAATGGTGGTCATATTAAGTCCAAAGGACCACGTCCAAAGACAGGAGAAATACACTGAATTCACAGATCAGGTCAGTCGATTAGCACTTTCTTGATGCTGAAGACGCATAATCCAGCAAATTCAATCCATTGTTAACTCATATGTTAATTAGATTGTTGTTTTTTCCATGTTATTCTTCATAACTTTGAATATCTAGCAAATAGCCGATGAAGAAGAGACTTCTTTTAAGGGGACCTTAGAGATGTCATGTGAGCATGCTCGAGAGAAGCTTACCAACAGCATTCGGCAGCAGTGGAGAAAACTCAAAGATCATATGGACAGCCTTGACAACAAAGGTATACTAGAGGAAGAAAAGACCCCTAAAACAATCTCTATATAGCCAAAGGTATGTGGACACCTGACCATCTCACCCATATGTCGTTCTTCCCCAGACTGTTGCTACGAAGTTAGAAGCACATAATTGTATGTCTGTGTATTCTGTAGGATTACAATTTCCCTTCACTGGAACTGAAATGGGCAACATGGTGATATAGTGATTAGCAATATCACCTCAGAGAAAAAAAGGTTCTGGGTTGGAACCTTGGGACCATCTGGGGCCTTTCTGTTACAGTCCAAAGACAAGCACATTGGGTTAACTGGCTACTATAAATTGCCCATAGGTGTGAATGTGAGTATGAATGGTTGTTTGCCTCTGTGTCAGCTCTGCAATACATTGGCTCCAGCTTCCCTGAGACCCTTAATGGATAAACAGTCTAGACAATGGATAGATGGAACAAAAATGTCCCCCGACGTGAGCCCCATGAAGAACTTGACTGTCCTGCAGAGAGCCTTGTCCTCAACGGCATTGAAGATCTTAGGGATGAACTGGAACACTGACTATACACGAGGCCTAAATCAGTACCTGACCTCACTAAAGCTCTTGTGGCTGATTGAGCACAAATCCCCAGAGCCATGCTCCAAAATCTAGTGGAAAGCCTTAACAGATTTTAAAAGATGAGGTTATTTATAGCAAAGGGGGACTAAATCTGGAATGGGATTTTCAGCAAGCATATACGTGTGTGATGGTTAGATGTTCCTAAACCTTTGGTCACAGAGTGTATTTCTCCACTGATCAGCCTCCTGGACTGAGCATTTTCAAAAATTCAATGCTTAATGCACCTGTTTCAAGTCATCAACTGATTATTATTTGCTGGACTGAAGCAATGTTTGGTCAAATAAAAGAGACAAGAGGGGTGAGGGTAAATTCAGGACTGGATTGGATGACAGTTGGACTGGATCCACTAGATCTCACTTGATGGTCTGATGAACGTGAAAATGATCAATTGCTGTATATGTGCACAGTTACCAGATTTCAACCTCATCCAACACCCATGGGAGATCTTGGATTGATGTGTTAGAAAGCACTCACTACCTCCACTGACACAACATCAAATAAGGGAGTATCTTTTGGATGAATGGTGATCCTCCCTCCAGTACAGCACAAGTCCAACCCATTACTTAGACCCTACGTTGTATTTTCCTTTAATTTGTGGCCTGTTTGTATAATAATAATATAGAAGAAGAAGATGAAGTAGAAAAAGAAGAAGAAGAATTATACTTCTACCTCTACTACATCATTCTGCATATGATCCTTTTTAACATATTATACAATTTACATCTGATTTTGATTTGTGAGTTGTTTTTCTTCTTTTCTTTTTTTCTTTTCTTTTTTTTTTGCAGCGTTTGTTTTGGAGTTGGGAAAGGGGGTCAGCGAGGAGATGATTTCGAAGCAGGTCCATCAGGAAGAAACCGAGAGACTCAAAATGGAGATCCAGCAATGCATGGACTTTATTCAGACTCAGCAGCAGCTCTTGCAGGTGAGCAGCTGCACGATCATGTCATGTAATTCATCATTTGGAAAATTTAATTCAACTTCAGCTTCTGTGTACTTATGTAATCAATAGCAACAGCTAAATACCCCATGTGATGAGGAGACTGCAGCTGTCCTGAATGACTGCTACATGTTGGAAGAGAAGGAACGCTTGAAAGAGGAATGGAGAACTTTTGAGGAGCAAAGGAAGAACTTTGAAATGGAGAGGAGGAGTTTCACCGAGGCAGCCATTAGATTGGGGCATGAGGTTAGTAAGTTGATTCAGAGCAGACTTAAAACAGAAATTGCACACGTCGGTATACAAACATCACTACATGCTTACAGACTACACAAATAATTGCAAGTAAGATGCATAATTATGAAAAAAAAGATTAAAAATGTAAAAATGAAATATACAATTTAGTTAACTGTTAACAGACTCTCGGCTAGGGCACTTTAACCCTGTTGCACCCCTGGCGTCATATTTGACCCTAACTTTTATTTCACCCTTATTTTCAACCCACTCATTGGTTGGTGGATATTAGGGGACGTCCCAGGAGGTCTCATAAGGACCATTTCATAACCTGTAGTAGGAAAGGGTTAATTAAAAAAAAACCCAAAACACTTGTTTTTGGGTTCACTGAGTCTGTATCATCATTTTAGCCAATGGAGACATTTTTCCTATTATGATAAGGTGGTCTGGATTTCCAGGGTTAAATAGCAACATGAGTCCTTCACCTACAACATCAGCAGACCATGTCTTCATGGAGCTTGCTTTGTGCACAGGGCATTGTCATGCTGGAACATGTTAATTCCAGTGAAAGGAAATTATAATGCTACAGCATACAAACACATCCAATACAGTTCTGTGCTTATAATTCTGTGCCATCAGTTTAGGGAAGAACCACATATGGGCACGATGGTCAGGCGTCCATATACTTTTGGCCACATAGTGCAACTTGCAGTGGTGAAGACACAAATTGTACATTTAGGCATGAAGAAACATATGTTTGGCTTGAGGAATTTGAAACCTTCAGCTGGAAAAGGATTACAAAAGAAGAGTGGAAAAAGTTTGACCCTAAGCCATGTGCATGAGAACAAAAATGATAAAGGTTTGAATTGTACAGTCCCCTCTGAAAGCATTTGAATGGCAAGGCCAATTCTTTGGTTTCAGATCAGACTGATCACAACGTAAGCTTTAATTTCCTGCTATTTACATTTCGATGTGTAAAGCAATGTAGAATGTGGCACCTTTGGTGGCAAGCCACACAACCATTAAGTGAGCAAAATTATCGGAACAGATAACCTCTCCCAGAGACAGCTCTTTGGACTTGAAGTTGGGTTATAGGTTTTAACAACAAATCCTGTCTTTATAGGAAAAACCCAGAGTCCAAACTAAGAGTGGACATTTTATTGCTGTAGCTCATAACATGGGCAAACAAATCACCCGTCAGGCTGGTGTTCCGATATTTTTGATCACATTAAGAGTGAGTGGGTTCGACAACAGGTGCCATGTTCTACGTTGTTTAACACATCTATATGTGAATATCAGGAAATGAACGCTAAAATTCTTTTTAAAACTCAAAGCCAAATGAGAAAACTGCATGTGGATGGCTTACTATGCACTTTTGTTGGACAAGGTTAACTTTGAAAGAATTATTTTTACTCATTTTATCACACAACAGCACCTGTCTGTGTAAAATGTAAAATGCTAAAATGTAAGCATGGACTTTTTCTTTTGCAGAGGAAAATGTTTGAGGAAGATCGTGCAACGTGGCTAAAACATCAATTTCTGAACATGACATTCACAGAGCAGATGAGGACACATAATGTCATATCAGAATGTAAGTCATTACCCACTTATATTCCAGTGGTTTTTTTAAATGGCAGCTGAACTTTCCAGTTATCAGTGACTTTGTAAGATGTCGAGCCGCTCTAAAGTGACTGAAACCCTCCAGCAGCAGGTTGTCCAGATGAAGGCTAAAGTGACGACCCTATCAGCCATAGCAAGAGAAGTTAGTGTTTACAAATCTGTGATTTCTAGAATATTGTATCTTTACAATGTCACAAACTCATTCAAGTCCCCCAAGAAGGCTGGACGTCCATGAAAGACAAATGCAAGAGAGGACACTCTCCGACAGCCGACTCTGTAGTGACCAAACCTCTCATAAGCAGGAAGAATCAGAAGGCTAGACGAGCATGTTGTGTGGACAGAGGAGAACTGGTCCAAGGGTCACTGTAGTGATGAAAGCAAGTTTCATTTATTTGGGTCTGATGGGAAACATTATGTTCGTCTCAATGTTTTCTGCAGCAGGAGTTGGGCCTCTTATACAGCTACACATCAGAGTGAATGCAGATGTTTATCAGAACCTTCTTCCACAACATGTGGTTCCTTCCCTGCGTTCATCACCCAATCAGC
>JAQLOM010000007.1:1835865-1846672 GCA_030068315.1 Chrysichthys thysi
CCTGGCTTCGGGAGCAGAAGAAAAACTTCTTCTCTGCAGGAATCCAGGAGCTCGATGAACGATACGACAAATGCGTTTGTCTTGTATGGGGACTGTGTGGAAAAGTGACGTGTTCAGTTTCTAATAGTTACTCCGGTTAAAGCTGTTAAATGGATTTTGCCTTTACTTTTTGATTCTCCCTTAATCAAGGGAGGATTTTCACCCTCTTTGGGTTGAATGGACATTGACATATCAGTTCTTTTATGTTTTTTGTCATTAGTGTAGTTAGATTTAGAGTCGTTATAACTTTGATATCACCTCCATGGCACGGCGGTTATGGTAGCTAACATTAAATCGGGATAATTCTGGCACCAGGATGTATTGATGTATTTGTAGGACTTACACCTTGTATCGTTAAATCACTGTCATTGTTATGATGTGCATTGGTTATGGGAACTGTGTGACCAGAACATATTTACAGTAGATTTCCTGTAATTATTAGAAACATCTGCTTACATATGATTTTTTTTTTTTTTGCACAGAATACAGATTTTGCAGATATCCTGGACGGTTTTGAAGGAGAAGGTCGAGTTTTGCTTCCTACGTGGCTCTGTATTCATCCCCGGGCTGTGAGCACAAGAGAGATCTATTCATTAATGCTTTTTTGGGAAGAACAAAGAAACAATCCTGAGTTACTTCTAACCTCTCGACTTGAAGAAAAGCTGAGAGGAAGAAAAGTTACTCGGGAGTTGTTTGTCAAGTGTCGCGGTTTGAATCCAGCAAGGAACTTGCTCCAGGCCAAAATGAGACGTTTCAAAATAACGTTTTAAAACACCCTGTGTGGATGTCAGATATCTCGCCGCGGGTAAACAAGTCGATATTGTACAGTATGCGGAATTATAAATATAATGATCACCATCTAAATTCTCTCGCCTGGTGCCTTTCTTGCCTTCCTCCTCGCAAAATCATCCGCTCCCTCGTCGATATCTAGCCGTCTGACGAGTTCTGCCTTAAGTTCCAATCAACTGAGATATATTCAGCACACGCGACTCTGCACTTCATTTCTTATTCTGCCTAAAAGGGAAAATGTCTGCTCGCCCTGTCAGATTGTCACTGGCAAAAATCTGAAATGCCCTGAAAACATTGGGGAACTCTGACTGCAGATTACATGCCTGCAATGTCTCGAGCATTTTTGTCACCTATTTCTCACCCTCAGCGCCCCTCGACTGAACTGGATGCGTTCGTTCGCGAAGATGGTGTCCAGGTTCGATGGATGTGCATCGGAGAGTGCTTTTACCTTTTCCACCCTGACATCACTGTACGTGATGCACGTTCAGCATCGCAACCTTTACAGAACGCTAGCCTACCAAAAGCCAACAGAAAAACATTAGATTTTGTTAGCGCACAACGTTAGCTACCAGAACCTAACGCTCTTGAGAGGTAGCTAGCGGCCAAAGAAGTCATGCTGCCTTCTCATGCTAGTGATTACAAGCTAATGCTAAATTGTACCTAAACACTAAACACCAGAAATGAATCTTTATTAAAGTTTATTTTATATCAGTGAATTATATTTTCACCCAAATCTGTCCTGTATTATACAGTGCAATATCTGATAACATGCTAGTTGTTTTAATTTAGACGCTAACATTTGCTAATATTCCTCAAAGGTAGTTAGATAATTACATTTGCAACTTCTGCAACAGGTATTTACCGAAATTCTGAGAGCATGTGAAGGCTGCGTAATGTTCACTGTTTTGAGGGAAACTAGCAAGGGAACGAATTCTAGAATGTTGCTAACCACAAATGCTTGCACTGTGTTGCGTTCCCTGCCCACGAAACCTTTCAGATTTTAAAAGAAAAGGAAAAACCTCTTTCACTGATTGTCCAGAAGTCCGCTGAGCTCCGGTGTTTACCCAGGAAGTGAGAGAAGTTTGCAGGGCCCATGTGGAGGACGTTTGTGAGTATCAAGAATTTCACTAAGCACTTTGTTTAAGCCCCAGGGGTCTATGGGCCCTCCAGTTCAGCTGACATGTTAAAAACCAAGGGGTCTGCACAGAAGGGTTTGGGGGCAGTATATGGTCAGGTCATATTTTATACACTGAGGGGTCAGGGGGAGCCCACACTTTGTAGGCACTGAGAGGGGGGCCCTATTGATTAGGTCGCACTATAAACCAAGGGGCCAAGCGGTGAACTTGCGCTGAGTGTCCTGGCGTTCCATGCACAGCACTCAACCTGCCAGTCTCCAGCCTTGAACATAGGACTGTGGGAGGAAACTGGAGCACCTGGAGGAAACCCACGTGAACACGGGGAGAACATGTAACCTTTACACAGAAAGGCACCCATGCCGAACCCGGGACCTCGTCGCTGTGAGGCGACAGTGCTAACCACTCACCCACCGCGGTCTTGAAGGTTAGACATGCCACGCACTCAGCGGTTCCAGACAAAGAGCTTTTTTTTGACGTGTAATCCCTCCAGAGGAAATTCACAGTGTTGGTGTGTAGATATAACACAGGGCATGTAGGGCACGTCATAAACAATGCTTTTATAGTTTAACCAAATGGGACAGCCCCAGACCACGTAAACCTACTTTCTGATTTGATCAATGAAAGATTTTGGACTTTTCCTATGTGGGGTCCTGGTAAACCTAATTTCGCTCACTGCGCACTCAAACCACCTGCCTACGTACAAACAACATCAAAAGCATGGGAGTTCCCCAAATCCACCCTCGACTAGACACATCATCTCAAAGGTTCCTAAGGATTATGAAAATTTGTTAGAATTTGATCTGAAATAATTACCATGTGGGGTGGTCCTTAGTAAGGAATACAATCACTTGCAGATTCAGTTATATATTATCACTGATTGTTGTTATGGCAAGTACAGAATGATTAATGAAGGCAAAAATGATATTAAATATAGAGTGGTCAGCTTGATTATCCTACCCAAAGATCCTTTGTTTTCAGGGTTCATACTCACGTTCATATCTTTTCATGAAATGAACTACGGAGCAAAAAAAAAACCCCTAAAGGATCGCACTAAGAACGGCCCAATGGTCTACGATTGGTGTGCTGGTGTGACGTTGGCTTGTTTTTATCCCTGTAACGTCTCATCCTTGTTTCCTTACGCATTTGTCTTTTATCAGTGGGTTTCATTGGGCCACTTGCCCCCTGTGTGAGGTTTCATTATTACCTTTGTGGTAAACAGTGACAAGACTTTGCTCGAGGGAGTGAAACTTACCCACTTCACTTGTTTCATCATGTTGAGAAACGTTTACAATCTGTCGTTCCTTCAGCATTTTCAGGTTTCAGATTGGAAGCATACCACCCACCCACCCATCCATCCATCCATCCATCTTAAATAACAGCCCCTGGAGCAGATCTCATTTCTTTTCTAAACGGGACTCGAAAGGGATGTTTTTGTTGCATTTGTTGTCTCGGAGCGCATCACAGGAAGTGTGAATGCTGCCTGTGAGATGACAAAAAAAAACAAAAATCAAAGAAAACCACCAAGCCATCAGAGACAAGAGATTTCCATGAAATCTCCCAATCTGAGTTTGCAGACTGTAGTCTGGTGACTCTTCCTGCTCTCTCGCTATTATTATCCGTGCAAACGGAAAGCCCGAAATAACCCTGCTGAAATCTATTACTCTCCAGGGGGGAGGCTTTTGTGTCAAAAAGTACTGAGAAATGAGACGCCTGCTCACTGGGGTCCCCCAGCGCTAGCATGTCTTCAGCGTTTGATAATTAAACACAAGGTTCCTGATAGAGATTCATTCAAGGTGGGCACTGCAAGCACAGGACAGGATGTTCAGAGAGAGATAATGTCTGGCAGAGTGTTGTTTGTGCTTCACACCCACAGGCAGATGTTTTAGTCTCTTTCGTTCTCGCTCATGAAATGACTGTACTGTTCAACATTTCCCCACAGAGGTACCAAAACAAAGAAGGTTACGTTTCCCACGTGGTCTGTTTCAGCGCTTTAGTGAGATCTCTGTGTGCCGTGGACTTTTCAGCAACACGTTCATATTCGTTCACGATCGTTCGGATAAACACCATACGCCCCTGTTTTCAAATAAATAAATAAATAAATAAATAAATAAAAAGCATCCACCAAAGTGCTTGGGTGACCCAAGGGGGTCATCTGCTACCGATGCACTGTGCGCAAACCAAACCGGGATAAATTGGTGACTGAAGGTGGAGGAGTGTTTAGAAAAAATCGAAGTACGCTATATATATGGAAGCTCTGAGCGAGCTGGAGATTTTATCTATTCACGTGTTACTTCGCGCTGCTTTGTGTGCATGTCATGCGGCAGGAAAAACAGGTATAGGATCTCATCAGGGAGGGTCTTGTTTCACTCGAGAGAGCTTTTTCCCAGGAGAAGTCGTACCACGTCGAGACGCGATCTTTGGAATCAAAGACTCAGTCAACATTTCCCTCAATAACACCTCGGATTACATGCAACGTCTGACACAAATACAGTACATACTATGTCTGTAGGAGAGAAATCGGGAGTGCATTTTTACATGAGATTAATTGCTCAGATGCATTATTTTAGCATGCACTGTCTCTGAAGTATTAAAAAAAACCCTGCATGTTGTGGGTTCTCCCCGCGCTTGAGTGGGTTTCCTCCTGGAGCTCCGGTTTCCTCCCACAGTCCAAAGACATGCACAGAGGGGATTAGGCTAATTGGCGACTCTAAATTGTACGTAGGTGTGAATGTGAGTGTGAATTGTTGTCTGTCTCTGTGTGTCGCCCTGCAGGTGTACCCCGCCTCTCACCCGAAGTCGGCTGGGATTGGCTCCAGCACCCCACCACCACCAGCACCACGACCCTGCACAGGATTAAGCGACTTAAGAAGACGCTTTGGAATAAAGTCCAAAGACATGCAGATTAAGCTAACGGGCTACACTATATTGTGCGAAAGTGAGTGTAAATGGTTGTTTGTCTCTGTGTAGTCTGATGGACCCAGGGTGTACCCAACCTCACACCCAAAGCCAGACTGAGATTGGTTCCCGCAACCAGCAATGCATTATAGATGGAGTGTAGATAATGGATGGATAAGTGTAAAAAGTGTAATCATTATTTCTGGTGCATTGTTTGCTAGCTTTGTAAAACTACCAACAGAGCCACTCCACACATTTAGACTTTATCACAAGGCACGCATCCAGGGCCATGAGATGAACATCTGCTGCACTAGAACATAACTACAGTATGACGACATCCTGATGGAACTCTGACCTATTGTACAGTGCCTGCTTTTCTTTGTTATGTTAATCTTTTTCATGTGCCGTACGGTGGAGTGGTGGTCAGCACTGCCGCCTCACAGCAAGAAGGTCCTGGGTTCGATCCCCGCGGTCGACCTGGGCGCCTTTCTGTTTGGAGTTTGCATGTTCTCCCCGTGTCCGTGTGGGTTTCCTCTGAGTACTCTGGTTTCCTCCCACACTCCAAAGACATGCACAGAGGGGATTAGGCTAATTGGCGACTCTAAATTAGCCGTAGGTGTGAATGTGAGTGTGAATGGTTTTCTGTCTCTGTGTGTCGCCCTGCGGTGCATTGATGACCTGACCAGGGTGTAACTTCACCCGAAGTCAGCTCCAGCCCCCCACCCCCCGCGACCCTGAACAGGATTAAATGGCCGAAGATGAATGAACAAGTCTCCAGCTGTACTGCTCACTTTCCAAAGCCCAGTTTTGACATCAGTGTTTGATTAAAGGTGCATTAAGCAAGAATCGTCCAAGAATAATAGTGCATTCACGATACCTAAAGTAAGTAAGTTGTAATTTGCAGCTTGTAATACAGTTATTTTCTACTTACAGGCATTCGAAGTGCAAAAAGGGAAGAAAAAATATGTGAAAATGTGTCTTTTGTTTGCTTTTTGTTCAAGCGGACGTTTACAGCGCCAGGTCTGAGAGGTGATTGGTGCTGTTCTCGTACCATAGTGGCCTTCAACCATTCAGGCAGCATTTTGGACTGGAATTGCAGCACCGCACCAAGACCCGTCGTCAGCGATTACCTTAGCCACGAGCTAGCCAATCAGCATTGGTGACGACTCAAATCTTGATGATTACCTTCTCCAAACAGCGATGCGTCCGGTCAGTGTTTTAGATTTAACCAAGTACCGTGTCTGTATATGAACCGATGTAAACACAGTCCTGCTACAAACTCTACTTTAAATATGTAGAAAACGGGGATTTACCTGCGTAGCCAGGCGATTACACGTCGTAACTTCACCTCGAATGAAGCCTGGATCTCTGGAGGAGTTCAACAATATTTTAACGTTGTTGTTGTTGTTGTTGTTGTTGTTGTTTTTAAACCCACTTCTATTCCCACACGTGTTCAAAAAAGCACTAGAAAAGGGTTAAAATGCAGCGTGGACATATTGTTCACCTCCTGAGTTTCTCAAGCTAATGTACACAGACATCTCAAAAGTAAAGGGACACCCCTCATGAAGTGTTATCTGGGCAAACACCACCTGTTGCTTCAAACGTGTTAAGATGTGATTTCTTTTTCATTTCAGATTACAGTATAGTAAAAAGGAAAGGGGAGAACTTGATTCGTTTAGACGACCCATATACGGCGAAGGTTCAGTACGCATTCTGACACTGTTGATTTTGTTATTTAATCCACACGGACGTCTCAAAAGGAACCAGACCCCCCTCAGTGCACAGATTTATCGATGCGGACACCACCTGGTGCTTCAAACTTGTTAATATAAATGATTATTATTCATGTCAGATTACAGGATAGCGACTAGCCATGCGGCGAACACCAGAAGCAAAAGAATTATATGATTTTTCAAAGAGTGTGTATTGTGGGTCAGTCTGAGGGTGGACTTATCCAGCGTGTGATTCCACAAACCTTGGGATTCCTCTTGTTCCAGGCCACAGAGTGATTGTACAATTCAACAGCAAAGCAAAGGAATCACCAGCATCCCGCTCAGGTCGACCTGGACCCTCGGACAGGGGTCTTCAAACCATCGAGAGAATTGTTGAGGGAAATAAATCCCCGTCGTAAGGTCGCTGATGGTGCAGAGTGACTCCGAGTGAGTCAGAGAACTTCTGTGAGGGATCTCCATCAACTTGGTACTACAGCGGAGCAGCTAGAGGGAAGTTTCTAGAAATAATTTTTTCCACAACGACGGTGTTTAGTTACTTTTGAGATGTCCGTGTGTAAGCATGCAGAAGCTGACCAGTAATAGTGCCCCAGTGCAAGCTGACACTACACACTCAATACTTACACAGCGTGTGTATAAATATAGCTCACTTGGGATGATCTCTTGCTTAGTTTCAGGTCGAAAGTTGCAGCCAGAACGTAAGCACAGCTCCTGCTTCTTTCCGATCTTTCAAAATCAAACCAGTTTAAAACTTACAGACACATTTGTGAATGTTATTATTATTATTATTATTATTATTATTATTATTATTATTAAAGGCCTGGGGTGTGTATATTTCCAAATTTGATTAAGTGCCCCTAGAGCA
Organism: Chrysichthys thysi; assembly: GCA_030068315.1. NCBI lineage: Eukaryota > Metazoa > Chordata > Actinopteri > Siluriformes > Claroteidae > Chrysichthys > Chrysichthys thysi. The sequence goes on from JAQLOM010000007.1 coordinate 1,843,320, forward strand.
AAAGGCTATTCCAATGCTGAAGGTTCATGTTCACATGCATGGACGTTTCCCAGCTGTTCTCTGAGTCTTGTCTTTCTGTGAAGAAGCCAGGAAAATGAACCAGCTCTGGGGACCAGAGACTAAACATTTCACTTGAAAACCAAACAATTTTAATAGTCTCTTTGACGGGTACGCCAGTCTACTGCGACGCCCGAGTGGATCTCAGCATCTCCGTGCGTATCCAGTTTGCCCAGTCCTACTTCTGTGCTTCTATTCTTGAGCGAAACAGACAACGTACAGCGTGTCGAGACAAATCTAAGCGATCTGCATTTCGCCATGTTGTAAATACGTCATGCTTGTCGGGTAGCACGTTCAAGGGAATCACTGCATACACAAGAACGTGAAGGATGTCCTGTTCTGTTTGTTTTTTTATTGGTCATTTTTTTCAAGATACACAAAAACAGTGAACATTGAAACCTCTTTAAAAAATAACACAAGTTAGGAATATTTACATCTCAGTACGTTCGGATTTTCCTCTTTTGCACAGCAAAGATAAGACCATCGATCTTTATATATATATATAAAAGAACATTTAAAAGGAAACAATGTTGTATACGGTATCATTAACATAACGAAGTTAGATACACAACAGTGCAAAATAAGAAACAGAAGATGGAATGTCCTGAACATAGCTAGCATTTTTTATTTTTTTTTTGGACAGTTGAAGTGAGTCCTCAAATGAACGTCTTTGTGTGTGTGTGTGTGTGTGTGTGTGTGTGTGTGTGTGTGTGTGTGTGTGTGTGGATATATATATAGAGAGAGATTTTTTAAGGTTGTTGTTGAAAGAGAAACATTTCCTTTGGGGAAATGACTTGGGTAAACAATCTTGTGTGTAAAACTTTTCATGTCACAGAACAGAGAGAGAGAGAGAGCATTTTATTGTGCATTACTCCTTGTCCAAGCTCGGCCTGAGGTTGAGTGCGCCTTGCTCGGCTCGTTCTCCCTACAGCCAGGTTTCCATCCAAATCTCAGCTTCAACTTAAGCCACCAGCTAAACCGTCACCAAAAACCCCCCAAAGACCCCAGTATGAAGTACAGCATGTCTTCTTCAACCCTGTTTCTCCAAACGAACATGTCACGTCCTCGCTCGTACGTCGCTTCTTAAACACTTCGGACAGAGTCCTCGGATCAGGCGAGCTCTACATCCGTTTCGGTCCCAGATCGACTCAGAAACGCCGCGTTCGACTGTCGGAGAACTCGTCATCACCCACGCTTCCTTTCCACACCAACGTTCGAGGTTTCAAACTACTTGCGCCCGAGGGAAACCACCCAGGGCTTTGGGACTTCACAAACCCAGGAAACGTTCAAGGGTTTCCTAAGGAGCGTTTCCATTACTAACGACTGGTTCTAATTCGCATTACTTTAATCCGCATTACTCCGAGCCAATGTAAACAACAAGCCGGTTTACTATTTTATTCAACCTCCGGGATTTACTCGTGTCTCATGGGGTTATGTCCAGAATATTATGCATTCTCATAACGTCTCAGGAGAGCGCCGGTTCATACGTGGGTATGATTCGCATAGAAAGGGCTCCTGTCCAGAAGCCGGGAAAAGGAATCCGATTTCAGACTTTCTCTTTTCCGTCAGCCATCGAACCCGTTAATTAATACAGTATTTATTTATTTATTTATTTATTTATTTTAAATAATCTAGTTAGAAAATGAAACCCCTTTGGATGAGATAATTACGCTTGGATGGAAACACGGCAGATTCATCCCCAGTCCCCCAAACCTGTCTTTCAAGTGAAACGGATAACAGTGGCACAACACCAGAAACCCCTCCAGGCGAGGGTCTGCTCCCACCACCGCCCGCACGGAGCGTCCCCGGCCCGGACCTCAGCCCACCTCGGGCGCTTTGCGCTCGTCCGCCACCCCGGCGGGATCGGGACTGTTCTCGAGGGACGACTCGCTGCTGGTGCTCTCTCCCGACAGCAGCCTGGTCACCCTGAGGTCCGCTTTCAGAGTCCGCACGTCGTTCCCGATGCCCATCTCGCCCAGGTCGCTGATCAGCTGGCACAGGCCGGGTTTCTCGGTGCCGGCGCGCTCCTCCTCCGTGTCCAGCACGTCCTCGCACTCGAACTGCGTGGCTTTCTCTTCGGCTTGCTCCCCGAGCAGGTCCTCGGTGATGGAGCCGAGCTTGGGCGCGCTCCGGCTGCGCTCCACGGGCGGCTTGTAGGAGCACTGGGCGTTCAGGAGCTTGCGCAGGGGCACCAGGGGGATGGTCTGCTCGCCGATCAGCTGCTGCTGCTGGTGCCGGGCGTCGTCGCGCCGTTTGAGGCGCTTGAACTCGGCGAGCGCCGTGGCTGACGTCTGGTACAGGAGCAGCGCCATGGCTTTGGCCTTCTCCGGCCGGGACACGAGCACCGCGTGGCAGCGCAGCATCACCGCCTTGTGCTTCATCTCGTGCCGGTAGATCCACGCGAAGATCCGGGGCAGGCGCGGATCCGCCACGCAGTAGGTGATCCGGTGCAGCAGGTACAGGTGTCCCGGTCTGCGCGCCTGCTCCTCCACGTGCACCATGCGCACACCGTGCGCGCTCACCGTCAGGCGCATCTTGGTGCCCTTCTTCCCCATCTCGCTCTTGCTCCAGATCTTGCTCACGGCCACATCCGTGCACCCGTCCCCCTTGGACTGGATGGTAGTGGCGTTCCCCAGGTACAGCACCGTGTAGGTGGGGTCCTCGCTCGTGATCTTCAGCTTCTTCCTCTTGGACTTGAACATGCTCCCGACGCGGCTCAGGGCGCTCTCCGGACACGCCTTGGCCAGCGTGCTGAGCGCCGAGTAGTTCAGACTCACCGCGTAGCCCTTGTGCTTGGACTGCTTGTCTTCCTCGATCAGGTCAAACTTGTTCTTCTTCCAAGGCAACATCCTAGTCAGGTGGCGCCCAGGGCGCTCCGGGGAACAGGGGAGAAGGAGAAGAGGCTGCGGCTGTGAACACCGGTCTGGGGCTCTGCTGGGAAAAGGCGCAGGAGCTCACATGGTCCGAGAACTCACTTCCTGAGCGTGTGAGGGACAAGTCCGTGTGTGAGGTGTTCCTCCCTCTGCATGGTGAGCAGCCGTCAGCTGAGTGAGAGCCCCAGCCCAGGCGCCTGGAGTTATAGCATGGACTGAACCATCTGTGAGGCTCAGAGGGGGAGGCTGCAGGGTCAGGCTGAGGCTCCTGTGGGCAAAGGAGCACAAGTGACCCCCAGGGATACCTGAGAGAAGATCCTGCACACCTCCTGGGATTTTCTGCATCTTTATATATATATATATATGTGTGTGTGTGTGTGTGTGTGTGTGTGTGTGTGTGTGTGTGTGTGTGTGTGTGTGTGT
>JAQLOM010000007.1:1863049-1874004 GCA_030068315.1 Chrysichthys thysi
GAGGAAACCCACACGGACACGGGGAGAACATGCAAACTCCACACAGAAAGGCGCCCAGGTCGACCCCAGGGATCGACACCAGGAGCTTCTCTCTGTGAGGGGACAGTGCTAACCACTAAACCACCGTGCCGCCCCTGTAGGGAATTGGTGCTTCATAAATAGTGAACATCCACAAAACAGATTCTAAACTATAAGACCAGATGTATAGCCTTATGGTCAGCATAATACAGTCTTATCCTTGTGTCCGAACTCACTCACTCATGTGCATGCGTGGTAAATGAGTATGAGTGGGCTTCAGCTGAGCGGTTTCCACGAGTTTCTTGCTCTTGGCTGACATCAGTAGAACCGGATGTTCTCGCTTGCTCCTGTAATCCATCTACCTCAAGGTTCAACATGTCTGATGTCTGAGATGCTTTTCTGCTCACCATGGTTTGTAAAGAGTGGTAATTTGATCTTCCTTAGTCTTCCTGTGAGCTGATGTTCATAATAAAGTGGTCAGTGAAGGTATGTGTAAAAGAAAAAATGTACAAATTTAAATGCATCGAGGTAGATCAATGTACAGTGAACCCCCGCAATATCGCGGTTCACCTCTCGCGGATTCACTACATCGCGGATTTTCAAAATTTGATTCGCGGAATTTTTTGGCTTTCGCGGGACTCTGGAATATAAAATTTCATTAAAAAAATGTTCATTCAAACATTAAAAGAACATTTAAATCGAAATTACACAGTATGCACCGTATTTCATCAGCTGAAAAGTGAAAGTTAATGTGTACACCGCTTCAACTCGTGAACAGGAAGTGACCTCACCGGCCGTAAGTTTGAATGTAGGAGTTTATATGTTGTTAAAATTACGTATGTAAGAGTGTAGAAAGTGTTTAAAAGCATAGGACATCTTTATAAACAAGTGGAAATGGTTTATAATGTCTTAATAAATATATACTAAAAGTAAAAGTACAGGGTTCGTGCAGCTACATGTGAATATCCACTTTACTAAAAGAACTTGCAGACTGCAGTTACACTCGTATACAGGACTGATCATATTCAGAGATGATACGGAGTGTCACTGCCTGGGACAAGGACATTTTTTGAGTCATGCTTAGTGACACACCATGTAGTCTATTATCTATTCAGCAAATCTTAATTTTCATAAAGTCCTCATCAACAACCTCCATACGTTTCATATTTCTGAGAGGGACAGGTGCCCCATCCAGGTGGGTAGTGTCCAAATTCTATCCCCATGCAGCCATGTGCTCCACCGCAACCCTAGCCAGCTTAAAGCACTTAATGAAATGAAGTAAGAGAGACGCTTATATGAATAACCACCTTTGAATTATCAAAAAAAAAAAAAAAAGAACAAAAAAGTTGCTATTTGACACATATAAGCCAGTGGTCCTTATACTGTATTTAGATCACTGTTTTTCCAAATGTGAGGTGCAGCCCCCTGGTGGGGAATGATGGTACTGCTGGCTGGCTGCATATTTGTTTGTTTGTTTGTTTGTTTGCTTGTTTTTTGTCTACAATATTTAAATAATACAGTTTTCATTTTCACTTTTGTAATTAAGTTTGAAATTGGCTTTAAATGTTTGAGTATTCTTCGTTTGTCAGACATACATTTTGTCATCACTGGCGATGGAACATGTCATCACTGGTGGGGAAAGAGTCCAAAAGTCAAAATAGGAGTTAAAATTCTTCGTCTTAGTCTGGTGTGATGAAAGGTTTGGTTGGGCCGCAAAAGATTTTCAGATTCCAAGTCGGACTGCAGCATTCTTAAGATTGGGAGCAGCTGATCGAGAGTTATTATTGATTCTAGGGGACAAATCTTCTTCTCTGTGCAGCTTAACAGTGGTGACAGGGACCCTACCTGCTTTATCGTACCTACTTATATTAAAATATATTTAAGCCAAGTTAAAATGAACGCAGCCTATGTTTTAGGGCACAGCTTTCGGACCTTTCCCTGATTAGAAATGATATCATGAACAAATTTCATCTTCTCTGTTATCTAGCTAGGTTAGGAAAGTATCTTTGGAGTGCAATTATCACGGAATAAAGCAGTCAATAAAACCGAGAAATGCGCAAATCTGACAGAGGAGCTACATGTTCTTGATACAGTAAATGAGGCAAATTAAACATTGAGGTGTCAGATTTGTGTCCGAGATCTTCATACATTTCAGGGAAATATATTTTTTATTGACGTCATGTTTGGGTATTTATCTGGCTTTTAGGCCAGACTTCATCTTCCTTTTCTCTCTCAACAGAGAGCGTATTTGCATCAGCGTCTGATATATATTTGCCAAGCCACAGGGTTGTCTGTCTGTTAGGAAGTCTTTTTGGTGGGTAGAGTTTGGCAGTTTAGACTGAATGGATTTGGTGTCCAACTCTGAAAGGAGTGTAGAAAAGGCAGGGCTGAAGTCAACAAACAAGATCTTCACATGTGTTCCAAGTGTATTCAGATGCTGGTGAGTGACATGTAGGCACATCGTCAACTGATCTGCTGGGCGTGCAGGTGAACGATAAGAGGTCAAGGAAGCCTTTGGTGGCTTCCTGTATTAACCAAAGGTCTTCCTTCCAGTGGATGTTCAAGCGTCTGGTATAAACTGATTCAAGCCAGTGATCTTAGGCTTCTCAGGAACCAGGACGATTTCAATTCAGTTCAACGCGATTTCATTTGCACAGCGATTGTAACAGTAGAAACAGTTGTCACAAAGCAGCTTTACAGAAATCAGGATAGAATTTTTTTTATTTAAAGTTATCCCTGGGTTTGACTCCAAGTGTCCTATGATGAGGTCTTCAAGCAGCCATGAACAATGCATATTCCCAATGACTGACTGGTCTACATCATGAATGAGTGTGGAAGGGGACATCAGGCTTGGAGTTGTGGAGGCAATGCGGAAGGATTTTTGGTGGTGGTGGTGGTGGTGGTGGTGGTGGTGGGAAGGGGGGGGGTGTTTTAATGATGAATCCAGTGGTGAATTAAACAAAAGTGGTCATCCTTTCAGGGAGGGAGGGCGGCATACTCACTCTCCCCTATCATGCTCATGCATGTGGAAGTGGGCGGATAGCGCTTTTCTCCCAGGATGTTACCCTGCCCCCCGGAATAACATGCACGGCAGGTTAAAAAAAAGTGCATAGTAAATAATATGTCTTATATTGGGTAACCTTAATTAGGTTTAAAATATTGTGCAGAAAAACCCTTTCCATGAGTAAATATGAAGACGAGACGTGCAGAAAAAATTATTTCTAACACCTGCCAGTGTCGCATTAGCCTTCGGTCTTCTACGCTCCTGATCAGTGCGCTTAACCTTAACTTGCCATTGATGTGGCTTTTCTTTTTAGATATAAAGAATGTATTTTATCCAGGAAACTACCAACTAGAAAGCTCTCTGCGGAGGGCCCTTGTTGTGCTGATTTCAAAACGTTGCATTTTTAAAGGTGTTTTTGTGCTCAAACTGTAAAGCTAAGTCTGGCTGATGGTGTGTTTTCCTTCAGGAACGTGGAAGAGAATGATGATGCTGTTTAAAGCGATTAGCCTGTGCGTACTGTACATGGCGTCAGTTGGCCAAGCGGGGGACTGTAAAAGTGAGTGTTTCAGTGGTCGATTTATGTAATGTGAAACGACAAGTTAATCAGTTAACCATGAAATACATCTTTAATGGTAACTTACAGTCCTTCTTGTTACTTATAAGACTTATTACTCATGATTTTTCTGTCGGTTCTTGTTTAATACATTTAAATATGCGAATAATGTGAACAAATCTGCTGTCACGTGCATAATTGAGGTTCTGTGCGTGTTCTGTTCTCCAGAAATGAAAGAATGCCCCATAGATGTGTACTTCGTTATTGATACATCAGAGACCATCGCTCTGCAGGAACCTCCACCAGGTAGCCTGGTTGACAGTGTCACGGATTTCACCAAAATATTTGTCGAAAAGCTGAAAGATGAAGAATACCAGGAGAAGGTGAAGCTCACCTGGGCTGTGGGTGGTCTCCACTTCTCCATGACCAGCGAGATCATTAGCAATCTCACCAGCAAGAACGAATTCATCAACAAATTAAAGCAGATCCGCTACTTAGGCAAAGGCACCTTCATCGACTGCGCTCTCGGGAATATGACTGAGAACATTATGTTCAAAGATATCAATCCAAATATCGACAAGACGCAGCGCTTTGCTGTCGTCATCACGGATGGCCATGTAACCGGGAACCCCTGTCAAGGCATCAAGGTGGCAGCAGAACATGCTCGGGACAAGGGCATTAAGATCTTTTCCATTGCATCATCCAACAACCTGGAGGAAATAGGCCTTAGAGAAATTGCGAATTCTCCCGTTGGTGTTTACCGCAATAACTACATGGCTGTCGATCTCTCCCGAGGACGACCTGAGATTTTAACAGATCACATTGACCGTATTTACAAGACCATGGTAATGTCTCGCTCTGTCCACTTTGTTTTCGACCCTAGCATCCATGCTTTCTGTTCACTTTCCTTGTTCTTTGTGCGTGAGTGTACGTGAGTGGCTAGTTTTAATCTGCCTCCTTTTTGTCGTTCTCCAGCGGCATCTAGCTTTCCAAGAGGTAAGATCCTTCAAGTCATGTCTCTTGCAAAATACCAAATCCATCACATACATGCTCCCTTGCACTAATCGATTGTCATAGGAACGCATGAATATTCAAAAGCCCTGTTTTACCTTCAATTGCATATTTCCGACAGTGCTACACTGTGGATTGCGTGGAAACACCTGGACCTCCTGGTCCACATGGTCCCCGGGGACAGAAAGTGAGTCATCATCATCATCACATTCCCTCCATATTATTATTTACTCCATATTACTGTCAGTCCAGATGCTGTTATGTATGTTTATTTTTAATGTTGTGTTCGGTCATTCTTTAATGCTAAAAACAGGGTGCCAAAGGAGACAGCGGTCAACCAGGTCTTAAAGGGGACAGAGGCCATCCTGTGAGTACGACCTAATTATACTTTCTCGGAAAGGTTTGAGCCACATACTCTCACCAAAAACGTAATCATGTCATCATTTTAGATGTAAAACTTTATAAGGATCAAAATAAATAACAAAACCGGAACCAATAAAGGGTTAAACCAGCAAACAGTATAGGCATGTGTTGTTGGTGTGCAACAATAAGATAGTGTCACCGGTCACATCTCAAGTTTTTAATTGTGTTAAAGGCCAATGCATCAGCTTCAGTTAACACTGAAATCGTTATGCGTAGGAGTTTCATTGCACTTGGATAAGGTATCGCTCGGGAAAGCACCTTAGTACGCAATGTGTAAAGTAGAGCATTGTTCAGATTTAATGTTAAAACCTACAGTGGCTTGCAAAAGTATTCGGCCCCCTTGAACTTGTCCACATTTTGTCACATTACAGCCACAAACATGAATCTATTTTATTGGAATTCCATGTGAAAGACCAATACAAAGTGGTGTACACGTGAGAAGTGGAACGGAAATCATACATGATTCCAAACATTTGCAAATATGCACTTTAAACAATCTAAATTTAAAAACATAAGTCATGTCCAAAATGTCTTGCAACGTTAAAACATGTTTGGAGGCATATTTTGAACGTTGCTTTCCATTCATTTTTCCACCAATGATCCAGACGTGGGTTTTTTTTTACTGTTTAAAATGGACAGCTTAGTGTCAAGATAGATGCCAGTAATATACTGTACAATGTCGATGAAAAAAAGAAAAGAAATAGACTAACCGCTAACTGTCATGTTTGCACAGGGAACAATTCGCGTGCACGTCGCCTGACCTTCTGCCTGAACCGGATCTTGATATTGATTCTCATTTATGCATTTGTCTGAAAATATCCTGAAATGAAACTGGATCTCTACACTTTCCCCGACACTAAAAGAGTTGCTTTCAAAGCTTGGATGAGGCTTGAGGGTCAGCACGTGGGGCTTATCTGTTTTTGGAGCCATACCGAACCTTAAACCTTTGCAAGTTTCAAATTGATTTAATGAATTAATAAGTGTTGCAGCAAGTTGATTCCTGGGAATTGTCGCCCCGTTTTTATTTATTTATTTGTTTGTTTGTTTGTTTGTTTGTTTGTTTATTGTTAATGAGTGTAAATCCTTACTTGTAGCAAGGCAACTTCTTTTGTTTCAGTCAGTTCAACTCCGCTCCCCATGACACTGATCTTAGAAAGAAAGAAATTCAAATTTTATTCAAAAGTTTTCAAAATGACATTTTGCTTAATTGTATCATCCATAGTACGACATGCGGTGAAATGCTGAATCTGAAAAATCTGAAGCATATTTCTGGATTTTGCCAGATGACTGCCAATGTTGTAATGATGCCAGTGATGTGCAGTGTATGGAATGAAGGACATTTGAGAGTTCACGTCCTGTTTGCCAAACAATACCTCTGGGATTGTAATTAAACCTTGAGCAATCAGGGCTGCTGAAGTTTCATTTCATTCTGTGTTTTCCTTTCAGGGTGATCCTGGTATTGAAGGCCCCATTGGTTACCCTGGACCAAAAGTAAGTATTGCATTAGCATCATTTGGCAGACACTCTTATCCAGAGCAACTTACATCTATCTTATTTGAACAACTGAGCAGTCGAGGGTTGAGGGCCTTGCTTGAGGGCCCAGCAGAGGCAGCTTGGCGGCGCTGGATTTAAACTCACAACCTTCCGATCAGTAGTCCAACGTCTTAACCACTGAGCTACCACTGTCCACACTTCATAATATGTATTCTCTGATTTTAATGTGAATTCCAGTTATTCTATGTGTCTGATCTTTTTTCCCCCCTGTTTTCGCTTTCTCCTGTCGTAGGGAGACCGCGGTGCCAAAGGTGAAAAGGTAGGATTTGTTAATAGAACAAAAAAAAATAACTGTAGGAATGAAATATTTCATGCAAATACCAGCAAATACTTAACCAATTACTCTGATTTTGTTTTAATCGTAGGGAGAAATTGGCGCACAAGGACGAAGGGTAAGGCCATACATTATTCTGTCTTTGCAGCTCATACATTTAGTACACAATTTTAAACACTAAAAAACGATAAAGGTCTGGCCCTTTCAAATAACACCGTATTCCCTGATCTCTCCTGCTTTACTAGGGAGTTCTAGGAATGGCCGGACGCAATGGCACTGATGGACATAAGGTGAGAGCCTGAAACAGATGTTTCAGTTAGAGAAAGATGAAGTCATCGATAAAAACATAAATAAATAAATAAACAAATAAATAAATAAACGATCGTTTTTCGTAGGGCAAAATTGGCCGCATTGGGTCTCCCGGATGTAAAGGTGACCCAGGTGACAAGGTACGTGTGTAATGTGCGTTATGTAAGCGGAAACCTGACAGACCTGTGCAATGACTGTATACAGGATTTATAGTTGTTTGCTCTGTTCGCAGGGTCCTGACGGATATCCCGGAGAGGCAGGAGACTCCGGCCCAAGTGGAGCTCCTGGAGAGAAGGTATTAGAGTAATTTCACAGGGAAAACAAGCTTTTTGTTCTTTTCGTTTGCGCAGTGATCTGAAATCCTCTTTGTTTCTAGGGAGATCCAGGTCGACCTGGGAGATCGGGGCCACCTGGCGCCCCAGGAGTCCCTGGTCCCAAGGTACACTAAATACCTCAAAGAGAGCTAATTCATTCATTCATTAACTACTACTACTGCTACTTCTACTACTACTACTACTACTACTAATAATGATGATGATGATACTAATAATAATCATACTTCCTGCAGGGTGAGAGAGGTAGTCCAGGCACACCAGGTATCCCTGGGCAGAAGGGCCCTAAAGTTAGTATTTGTGTATTTTTTCCCCCTCCCCCCCCTCCTGCTACTTTATTTATACTAAGAAATGTTCCTACTTGTAACCCTTTCAATTTGTTTTCCAGGGGACAGCAGGAGGTCCTGGCCCTAAAGGTGACCCTGTAAGTGAAAACATGCATATTGCCAAGGCTCTCCATCCACCGTCATGGGGACATACAAGTCCAAAAGCTGATCATTTCTTTTGTCTTGATAGGGAAGAAGAGGAGACTATGGACCAAAGGGAAGTCAAGGACCAGAAGGGCCAAGGGGAGAAAAGGTAGGTGTTGACGGGTTTAGCCCTGTGTGTTAGAGCAATAATTTTGTCTCTGCAAGTGATTCCACTGAAACGGTAATTGTAAGTGACAAATGGGGGTGTGTTTTAGGGTGAACCAGGACCTGAAGGTGCGAGAGGGCTTCCAGGTGAAGCTGGCAATAAAGGAACCAAGGTAATCATGATATTTACGATGTTATTATTATTATTATTATTATTATTATTATTATTATTACAAGGATTATTAATGTATCCAGAGCTCAAGCTGAATGTGTTTTCTGAATGCGTTTAGGGAGATCCAGGACTTCCAGGACCAAGAGGTCCACCAGGACTTGCAGGAGAGCCAGGAAGAAATGTAAGACCCCAGTAGTATACAGTCTACTGTTGAACTCTACAGTGAGAATTTACTTTTTATTAACAAAAATGTTGAGGGAAAAAAATCATTAGAAAAAGAAAAAAAGAAGTCTGAATCAGAATGGAGGAAGTGATGCCAAGTCACTTTTCTGCTTTTGTGTTTTATATTACATTTAAACATTTTCTTTGGTACTGAATGTTCGACTTGATATCAGTATTTAAGTTGAACTTAAATTGCTCAGATAAAACCTTAAACGGTCTTTCTTTGTGGTAGGGGAGCCGTGGTGACCCTGGTGATTCTGGCCCAAGAGGTGAAGCAGGACCCCCAGGACCAATCGTACGTCCAGCAATCCAACAAATCACAAAATAATCACAGGCTACTGACAAAAAAACAAACAAAAAAACAAAAACAGAAAAACGCCTATATATACAAACAACATGACATGCTTTGAACAGCATGAGATCCAGGGAATAAAGCTGACCAGGTGGAAAAAAATACAGTACCTTTTTTTTTTTTTTTACAACATTTTTCTCCCAACCTTTGACAGTATACTACTTTGACTGGAGTAATTGTCATATAAATACATTTTAATAAAACTGGTGGCTCTGTGCACTTTAGTTAACACTGTTTAAATGTCTATTTCTTACTCTGTTATTTGCTTTTGGATATGAGCTCCACACTAAGGCATGTCTGCCATCTTGAAAGTTTGATTGGAAAGTCTAGATCGGAGGTGTCCAATTTTATCCAGGAAGGGCCGCTGTGGGTGCGCGTTTTCGTTCCAAGCAAGCAGACGCCAAATCTGAGTCTACAGACATCCAAGCTCAGCTGATTAAACCAGAGGAATCAGGTGAAGCCCATGCTTGGCGGGAATGAAAACCTGCACCCACAACGGCCCTCTGTGGACAAGATTGCTCACCCCTGGTTGAGATCATATCCGTGGACCTGACCAGAAAATATATATTTATCCAGATACTAATATTAACCCATTAACTGGCAAATTTTTCTTCTGAAAATTTTCATGGGTTTCTATGAATTTACATCCAAATAGTAACAAAAAACATCTACTTTCAAGAAATATGACTGTTAATATTTCTGAAATTTCAATTTGTAGTCAAAGTCCCAAATGGGGATCATGGCACATGCCATCTATTTTTTATGCCATTCATTATATGATCCCCAAATGGGGACCACGGAAGCTAATGAGTTAATCACAATCTGCTGATATCATAGACTTATCCTAGAATGAGGTTCTCCTCATCAATGGTAAACCCCCTATATGTTCTGTTGTTTTTCGAATTAACATGTTTAGTTTATTTCATATTTGCTCATTTGCCAGCCGTACTACGTTTGTTTCTATCATTATCATATGACGTCTTGTTCTAAGGATGCTATCTAATCTGTGTGTCTAATGCCACAGGGTGACACTGGCAGACCAGGATTCAGCTATCCTGGCTCAAGAGGAGAACCCGTACAGTATCTCCCTATTTAGTTCAGTATTTCGAATGCATATAATTATTTTATATGAAGAAATTCTTGCAACTTGTGAATATCTTCTGCAGGGTGTCCAAGGAGATAAAGGTAGGCGTGGAGCTCGAGGAAGCAGAGGAGAATGTGGTCAAAAGGGAGAGCCGGGGCAGAAAGGTGTACCAGGAGACCCTGTGAGCAAACCTTCATCTCCTAGATTTCTTTTCCTCCAGTGTTCAGGTCATCAGAGGCTGACCTCTAGAATAATCAGCAATGGGGGATTAGTTAGGGGATGTGTGAAAAATAAGGATGTTCTTATGTTCTTTATGTTAGGGAGAGCCTGGACCTGAAGGTGAGCCTGGACAAAGGGGGGATCCAGGAGTCCCAGGTAAAGAGGTAAGTAGATCTGCTGGGAAATTCTGAGATATGTTTAGAGGTAATACATTCTAGTCGTATAAACTGAATCCAACCCAATTATCCAATCATGTGCCAGCACTGACCCGGTGCCCAGTGTAGCCTCAGATCCCATTCAAGGCTAACAGGCATAACAGGTTAACCACGTAATGTGGTCTTCACTGTTGTAGCCCATCCGCCTCAGTGTTCAATATATCGTGCATTCTGAGATAAATTCCTGCTCCCCATGGCTGTAAAGAGTGGTTATGTGAGTTATGTAGCCTTCCAGACCATTTGAACCAGTCTGGCATCCCTCATCAACAAGACTTGCAGAACTTCTGCTAACTGGATGGTTCTGTGAAATGTTTGTGCAGGAAAATCCCAGGTGAGCAGCAAGTATCTGAAATACAAACCAGTCTGTCTGGCACAGTCAACCATGCCACTAGTTCAAGATGAAGGCCACTATTTTCCCTATTTTGATATCTGACGTGAACATTGACTAAAGTTCTTGGCTTGGATCTGCTGGATTTTATACGCAGCATTGGTTCTATATGATTGGCTTATTAGATCATAACCAGTGTGCAAATTTTGTGCATGTGTGTAATATAAATATACATACTCAGCAAAAAAAGAAACGCCCCTTTTTCAGGACTGTGTATTTCAACAATAATGTTGTAAAAATCCAAATAACT
>JAQLOM010000007.1:1878854-1895702 GCA_030068315.1 Chrysichthys thysi
TACTCTCACTACCATTTCCACTTTCTTGGGACCCAGAATGAAGCTTATAGAGCAAAAATGCAGAGAAACACAACGAAGAAATGCGTCGAATACGTTCACACCACGAGTGCTTGACCGGAACTGAATGTTTGCGCCGTGAAGCGTGGGTTGGCTGTCAGTACGTCAGTCAAGGATTTGTTCATCAGTCGGTACAAAATCTGATCGGGAATTTAGTTCGTACCTCAATTTGTTCACCATCTGACGCATTGGCCAGCCGAGGGTCCACTGTAAGTATTACTGCATGACACATAACGCATGAACCTGGAACACTTGCACCGAAAATAACAAAATCATCTCTGAGTTCTAGACAAATGAGTCTTATCAGCTGTAGGGAGGGTATATAAGACGAAACACATGTCCTGTGAGGTTAATGATTTAAAGAAGCTGGGGAATGATTTCTATGTATGATTATGGTTCAAAGTCAAGAATACCAGTTGATGCAAATATTGGCTCCCATTGTTGTGTGTAGTAACGCTGTACACTAAATGTGCAATTAGAAAAAGAGCTCTATGACTGCAAAAACATATCAAATAAACATTTATTGCAAACAAAGGAAGTTTTAAGTTAAGTTATTGTCTATTTTAGGAGTATAATCCTATAGCTAAGGACCTAATCTAGTCCTTTAGCAGTATTATTGAGTGGAATCTGTCCCTGTTGTTTACCACCATCAGATATACACATGCAAGACATGTTATTTTTGTCATTTTTATCACTGCGTGGTTCTAATGCTATTTTATAGCTGAGCACTAAAAAAACAGTATCCATGGGTATGAACCTGTTACTGGAGCTGGTTTGGGTCAGAGCATTATCAGAGAACATTCTAGCATAAAAGTAGCATTTAATATATTAATTCTCATGGCTGTAGTAGTATTCGGTTACAGTGCACAGGACCGCATCCCTTACTGTCCGCGCTTCTGAAGTCATGATTTTTCACCCATCAAAGTATTTTACACCCAGCAAAATATCGTAACCACTGCTTAGCCTAGCTTAGCCTGTTTTCCTGTAGGAGACATGCTGGGGCGTTGAGAAGACATGCTTCTGAATTAAAATTAGCTCTGGATGCACACAAAAAAACAGGTGGTAACGCATTGTACAGTACACCGATACACAAGGTAACTCCATGAGTTATGGGAGAAAATGAAGCATCACGCAAGGCGAGTGACGCGTACATCCGGGTATCGTCTGAACGTATCGTACGTCATATGCTGGTTTACAATTTTTAGCGTATCTCAATCACCATCGTAACTTCAAAAGATCGTAAGTCAGGCCACTGTAACTACTGGGCCATACTATTGGGCCATACTAGGTGATTACCCAATAGCTTCGCTCACTGAGTGCAAAGGAAAAAAATATGCAGTCAGTAAATGCAGTAGTTATAAAATAAGTTGTATTTTTCAACAAATAGTGGTCATGTGTAATAATTTCCGTTTCAAACGTGAAAAGAATTTTATATATTGAGATGAAAGTATACAGAAAGTATATATATATATATATACATATACACGCACTCCCTCCATAATGTCCACATTTTTCTTTTAGTTACTTTCAGCTCCTCAGCATAAAATTTTAAATAAGAAAAAATTCAGCCTTACTTTAAGGTAATTTGTGTAGATTTCAGTTCCACCGTGTCGAAATTACAACACCTTTTATACATCGTCCCCCTCATTTCAGAGCACAAAATGAATCTGAACTTGTAAACCCAGGCCAGAATTTATTTTCTAAAATGTTACATCAAACCAGACACCTTTACGAGTCATCAATAGGTGACGGCTTTTAGCCATAATTCTGGTCCAGGTTGCTCCATCACAGTAATGAACATTTACTCTCAGCATTTAAGTCACTAACTATTAGTAAAAGTGGCAAGCTAACTACGAAACGTAATATGATTAGCTTGCTAATTACTTAGCATGGCTTGGAATTTATTTTGTTTCATATAATGGGCCTGTAATTCGACACACCTGGCTATCAAACTTTGAGCTTAAAACTAACTTTCATCTTAAAAAATGAATTTATAGCATCAGGCTGGGCATCGCCTCAGCTTTCAGGGAAACGCTGTCCATTGAACAACGTAGCATCAAAGTGGATGCTAAAGAAAAGCGCAATTTTTTCTGTATTTGGTACAAAACAAGAGCAGGGACGCTCCATCCCCAGAACAAATGGAGTCGAACTGAGGTAGGAGAACTAGTTAATATCTGCTAGCAAATGCTTATCTTCACCCATGTGGCTACTAGTACGATGGCTAATAAGGTCGTTAACACAGACATATAAATATTCATGTAATATTGCTAGCTAACATGATGGTAGCTACTCGTGTTGTTATTTGGCTCAGTGTAATTTTTGCCTCCTGTTGCTCTTTTTGCTGTATATTCTTGCTCAGTCCTATATAGTGAGATGTCAACCACTTTACAGAACAAAGTGATTGCTTAATAGTTATTGTTATCTTGTAATGAGCCCCGCATTCCTTTCCCCATTCTCCCATCCCCCCCACACACACAAATATCCACTATAACCATTTGTAGTCTTTCAAATTTTGCATCCGTCTTCAATATGTATGTAACCAGGATTGAAACCAAGAACTCTCACTATAAAGAGTGAGAAATCTCACGTCATCGCCGTAAGACCCAAGTAGGCATGTCTACAACAGCTGTTTCGCATGTTACACCTTTAATTTTGGCTGGAGTGTTGCTTTAAGGAACTAAAGTCTGAACCCGGATCTTTATGGGTCGTTAATCTGTGATGAATATTTTGTATTTCTCTCCCGCAGAGCCAGCAGTGGCCAGTTGCGTCCAGCGCCCCGTTGACCTTGTGTTCTTGCTGGACGGTTCTGAGCGCTTGGGCGCCGATAACTTTCAGATCGTCCGTGAGTTTGTGGAGAAAGTGGCTCACCGTCTGACCTTGGCTCAGAACGACCAGGACAAAAATAACGTCCGTGTGGCTCTGCTACAGTACGGTGGGGAAAACCGGCAGGATCTGGTCTTCAAACTTTCACACAATTTCACCGTCATCTCTGACGGCCTTGCACGCATGAAGTACCTGGATTCGTCTTCCAACGTGGGTAGTGCCATCACGTATGCCGTCAACAACATCGTGCGGAGCGGAACCACCCGCTTGACACGCAACAACGCTGAGATCTCCTTTGTCTTCATCACTGATGGAATCACCGACAACACGAATCTGGAGGAAGGCGTAAGCGCCATGCGCCGTGCAGAGGGTGTCCCCGTTGTACTCGCCATGGGCAAGGATGAAGCTCTTGACAACAAAGTGCTGACAAAGCTCGCTCTGGGAAACCAGGCAGCTATTTTCAAGGAAAAGGATTACTCTCAACTGTCCAAATCCAGCTTCTTTGAACGTTTCATTCGGTGGGTCTGCTGAGGGAGTTGGGGTGTCTTAAGATCACATTAACGTGGGAGGGGATTGTTGTGTAATTGAAGTCAGCTTGGCCATTAGGGTTATTATCTGAATTTGCAGTATGTATCTTTCATGTATGGTCTTAAAATAGATTTTTTTTTTAAACTGACTGAATTTCAGGTTCAATACAAAAATATCAGTTGCACTCGCATTATTACGCTCACTCCATAGTGTACCGGGGGATCTGGGAGAAGGGTACAAGAAGACACGAGAGAGTAGAGTTAAATGATAAACACTTAAAAGAAAAAAAAAATACTGAATGAATGTTTAAACCACAAGACGCCATTGGAGATTTCTTCTGGTAATTTTCTGTATTTTTAACCGAATTACCTGAATTTTTTCCTATACACACTAAGGTGCTAAACTAGAGCAAGACTGGAGTTTTTTTTACCTGTACATCTAGGCAAGACGTTTCCATGAGATTTTGCATATCACCAAAAACCGTCCAGGGTTTAATGAAGCCATTTTCACAGATACTCATTTGATCTCTGTCACTCCTGGTATGGTTTAACGTCATGACTTCGTGATGCAAATCCACAAGTCCTATTTTCGTCGCATGGATTTACGTACTTAACGCAGGGAACCAGTCACACGACAGCTTCTTCTATGAATCACAGACAAAAATAATCTGCAATTAATCAGAATGCACTCCTGCTTGGATACATCCTTAAGGGACAGAAATGCATTTCGGGTTATACAACTTTTGTATTAGACTATTAAAGGTACTTACAGTAGTAGTAATAAACAACAGAACGATCATGATTGCTAAGTTGTTTTTGAGTCTTTTTACGGACATTCTGTTTCGATGTAGTCACGAAATTGTCTCGTTCCATGAAGATGAAATCAATATTTTGACATTCAAAATGTAGACACTTGAAGGATGAAATCCATGACTATTCTTTTTTTTGTCAACTTCAGTGTTAGTACAATAAATCAGGCTGTGGTAAAACTGACTTTATGCTGCTGTGGTTGTTTTTGTTTTATTATTGTTATCAGTGTACACAACATGAAATTACAAACTGTTACACCAGATCATGTTTTTGTAGAAACAGCATAGATATTGGGGGGCGGGATGGTGGGGGGTTGCCACGTTATTCTGTATTCACACACTCATTCACACTTTTCATCACATTCATTCACGCAACTCATCTTAGCCAATGCACCGAATTTCTCTTAACTCATGCTTACTTAAGGAGAACATGCACAGAAAAGAGCAAACGCAAAGAGCTTATAAATATACTAACATAGCAAACGAAACACTGTCATGAATGTACTGAATGTCCTAGCTGGCATCTTATTGAATTTCATGCTGAATTTAATGTCGCCAAGCTGCTCCTTTTGCTTTTTTTTGTAATATTTCACAAAAATGGGTTTTGTCTCTTAGTTTAGAAATTGCTTCATATATATATATATATATGTGTGTGTGTACACATGATATGTTACCATAGATTATCATCTACGATATAAGAAAGCATCAAAAGTTGTCAAGCATGCATAATCAACAAATAAAATCTCCTGTTTTATAGTAATATTGTTTAGAAAATACACCAGTTTGTGACTATTTTCCATCATCTTTCGACTTTCATTGTGAGCATAACGCTCAATTAGTGTAATACCGTTTGCCTATAGCTACTAAAATATTGAATGACATAAAAAAAAAAAAGTTCATTGTTTCTATGCACTCAGTAAAGGTCAGAAAAGTAGACAGTGTTAACACAAAGAGGAAAATGGTGATGAATGCAAACATATACGAAGCATTATAGCAGAGACAGCAATTACCCATAGTATATAACCCAGGAGTTTGGATGAAACATTATTATTATTATTATTATTATTATTATTATTATTATTATTATTATTATTATCTTCTGGGGACCCTCAAGAGCCTTTTCCAACAGACACTGTGTTAAAAAAAACATAAAGGATAGAGCAATAATGACACTGATATCTATCAGACTTTAAATTGATATCCGAATGGGACCCGGTTCCTCTTTCCTCATGGCAGATTTATGAAACCGAATAATAGGAGAAAATAGGTTGCAATTTATAAACTGATAGGAGTGCTAAAAGTTTGACAAATAAAAGGTAAAAGAGCTAAAAAAAAAAAGGAAACTTCGCTAGCAAAAAAAACTTTACGAATACAACCGGGGGTGGGGGGGGGGGTCTTCACTTCCACCCAGAAAATGAAAATAAGCAAAAGGTTCCTGCTTACGAGGCTTCTCGACAACATGATTACTCTGTTCATAAATAAAGGAAAATATTTAAAGAGAGCATTCAACTAATACCCAGATAAAAAAAAAAAACAATCCTATTGTACTAATTAGACAAGAATGTTACCATTTTCTCATCTTTAAAAAATTAAAAAGACATTGCGCCGTTTTTGAGGTCCACATCAGATTGCTTGCTGTTAATAAACTGTGGAAACAAGAGCAGCGACACAACCAATGTTCACAGGGCAAATACACAGCACAGTGTGAGGACTCAAGGCTAGGGCTGATTCTCTCAAGTTCAAGTCAAGTCAAGTCAAGTGGGACTTTATTGTCTTACCACCCGTACACAAGTACCCAGTGGTAGGAGACAACGTGCCCCAGAACCACGGTGCGAGATAAGACACACAAGGGGCTGTATGGACACAATTACAGGGGTAAAGTGCAGATTAATTCTATACTTTATACACAAACACTACACATAGTGCACATAGCACGATCCAGGAGGGCAGACACACTGAACATACATACCAGCAGACAAGTGATAGGTAAACCATCTGTATATGTTTGGTGTAATAATTTACCCGTAAATAGATAAGGACAATAGAGGACAATGTCCAGCCACAGTACAAATTACACAAAAGGACAGGTGACAAAAGTGCAGTGCATAAGTTTACATAAGCTCACTCACTCACACACTCAATTAAAAAAAGAAAAATAAACAAATAAAAACAAAGCAAAAAAACCCCGCACAAAAGCATTTCTCAAAATCTCTCTACATTTTTTTACCCCGTTTTTTTGTCAACCCTTACAATGTCATTATTATTATTTGCCCTTCCATTGAGTATCACATTCAGCCATGAACTAGAGGTAGTAGTTAGCTAAGTAATTGCCACTGGAGACAAAAATATCATCCGAGAAGACTTGATTAGAGTGTCCTGTTACATTTGAAAAAAATATCTCAAATAAAAGTGCATCAGCTAGTATTAAGACATAGGACTAGATGAGGTCCAGGTTAAAAGGCACATAAAGATTTGGTAAAATACATCCATAAGCAACAAAGTGTGTGGAAATTGTTTATTTTTATACAGTTATACAGCAGTGACAGCTCACACATAGAGGCAGGTAGAGCAGAGCTCCGTCACTCACGAACCACTTTATTACTTTATTACACTTCAATCAGCCAGTTATATGGCAACAATACAATGCAAAAAAATCTTCCAGATATAGATAGAGTTGTAGTTAAAGTTCATGTCTGACATCAGAAATGGGGAACATTTTGAGCTCAGTGGCTTGGACCAGGGCGTCGCTGTTCGTGCCAGACAGACTGGTTTGAATTTATTATTATTGTTTTTGGGGTTTTTTTAGAAAATCTCCTGGGATTTTTTTCTCCTGGCAATGGTGCAAAATATTATTTGAGAAAAGGAGCATGACTTTTTAGAATCATGTGGGTCTGTGTGAGACATTGTGATATTTTATATGCTATTTTTATCACATAGGCAGCATAGTGGTGTGGTGGTCAGCACTGTCGCCTCACAGCAAGAAGGTCCTGGGTTTGATCCCCGCGGTCGACCTGGGCACCTTTCTGTATGGAGTTTGCATGTTCTCCCCGTGTCCATGTTGGTTTCCTCTGGGTACTCCGGTTTCCTCCCACAGTCCAAAGACATCCACAGAGGGGATTAGGCCAATTCGCTACACTAAATTACCCGTAGGTGTGAATGTGAGTGTGAATGCTTATCTGTCTCTGTGTGTCGCCCTGCGTTGGATTGGCGACCTGCCCAGGGTGTAACCCCGCCTCTCACCATCCAAAGTCAGCTGTGATTGGCTCCAGCTTCCCCCCGCGACCCTGACCAGGATTAATTGGGAGAAGATGAGTGAGTGAGTGAGTGAGTGACAGCTGCCTTATGATATACTGTACTTCCTTCACCTTAGGGTTGTCTATGATACATACTGTATAAGTTGACTATATTTTATCCCTGCCATGCATACATTTTTATATCTTTAGTTACTTGAAAATGGTTTTAATTTTTTAACGTTTACACCGGACAAAGCGGCAGAAGATGAGTGAGGGATCTTTTCAGACTTAAAAATGAGGCAGAAAGCCAAATGAATCTTTTAGTGCATGGAGATAATGAATTGCTCGGGAAATAAACAGCTGTACATGCTAGATTTAGTTTTATCTTTATTTTTTGTGCTCTCAAAATTTATTATTACTAATTTAATTAAGCTTTATGAAGTCTTTATCCATGAAGCCGTGGTATAGCTGAGGCTGTGGTAGTTGTATGGAAACTATATCTTTAACAGTTCAAAACACAATACAGTTGTTTACCTTGACAAAATGTCCAGGTAATTAGAATTTTCTGTCATATGTCAGTGTTTATTAGAGATAAACATCTTATCTGTTTGGTTGAGAGGAGGACGGGTTTGGAAACAGAGCTTAGGGGAGCAAGGAGGTGACAAAGAGGGAGGAGGGAGTGAAACTATTCCTTACTGATTTCGGTGGAAGTTTTGAAGTTAAATATCAGTCAAAAACCTTACAAAGATAAACACAGTGTGCTGAGCTGGTTAACACCTTGACACCTTTGTTAAGCCCCCGAACGGGATGTTTTCACCCCGACAGTGACGGCAGCCATCTGTTTTGTTGTGACTTGCAGTCGGCTAGCTGCTCTCCTGAAACCCGGAGTGAGAACATCCTGTGGGTGGAAGGTGAGAATGTACAGCTTGCAACGTTAAACATTGTTGGGAAGATCATCCCCAAGGTGTTTAAATAGCCCCACGGGTACACCGGGACACTTGTGGGTCCTCTGAGCCAGCCTACGAGGGAGCAACACCACCGAGTAGCCATGCTACTAGCTACTACATGTTACTAGCATTGCTAGCTCCCGGGGAGTGTTAGCAGCTCCATCCGGCACCGAGGAGTTGGGACGCGGCAGGCTGAGAGCACGACGGTCTGATCAGGCCTGCACCTGGGGTTATGGTTGTTTTTGGTTCCTGTTTGGTGATTATGCAGGCTTTTGTAGTTTTATTTATGCCTTTGAGGTGTGCTGACTGATTTTAGGTGAGATATTTTCAGTGTTGGGGGTCACACAGATTCTTCTGGAAGTAAGAGGAGAGTGTTGTTGAACAGTTTTGTTTTGTTTGTTGTGTGCATGGTTGTCACTCTGTTCATGTGGTTGGAAGTCAGTGCATCATTTTAGTTAGTAGCATTAGTGTTAGCTTAAGTCTTTACTTAGTTAGGGCATATCTGTGAATCCCTGCCTAATTTCAAGGTTTCCTGTGACATTTCCTGTCTGAAATAAATGAATTAATTAAACCTAATCCGTTTAAGTTCCCCAGAGAGTGTGTACATAACTAGGATATTTACATAAAGATCTGGGAACAAAGTAATAAAGCTCAGAGCTAAGGCCTTATCATGACACTGAGCTCAAGACAAGGGCTACATCCATTGTCCAATTTTATATATATATATATATATATATATATATATATATATATATATACTTTTAGATATTTATAATATACAGTGAAACCTTGGTTTGCGAGCATAATTCGTTCCGGAGACGTGCTTGTAATCCGAATCACTCGTATATCAAAGCGGGTTTCCCCATAGGAAATAATGGAAACTCATTTAATTCGTTCCACAACCCAGAAATATTTATATAAAAATGATTCATACAAAATATAAAAGGAAAGATACGTAAAACAAAATAACCTGCACTTTTGCTTTGAAAAGAATCGTGGCTGGTGTCAGGGAGACGAGAGAGGGTCAGAAACGGGAATGTCAAAGGCTACAACAAAAACACAGAAACTGGAGTACAAACAAGAGTTAAAACATAGGCAAGGTAAACACTAGAACATGGTTTGGCAATAGCGTGGGGAAATGCATACTAATGCTTCCCAAACTTAGTGTTTATGAGTCAGTCAGGTTATAGTCTATATAATTAGTCCTAATACAGAACACCTGTCATAACCCACGTGATGCAAAAGCATGTTGTGAGTCCTCCGGCATGCACCGCTATTGGGAGTGCCCGAAATGGGTGTGCTGCACGCGCCCTCCCTGCGGGTAGATCCATGACAGAGAGCAGGAGGGATGAGGAGGATTATTGTGTGTTACTTTCACTACAACGCTCAGAATCACTGCAGTCTGTCGGCTCACTGGGATCTTTTTCTTTTCATGCGACTTTAACAAGGAAGCTATCCAATGATGGCTGCTTTTGCCTCCTTTTGAGGATTTCATGGAAATGCGACATTGTATTGTCATTAAACAGATGAGTGACACACACACGAACAGTATATGCTAGTGCGGAAACCACGATCCTGCAGTGAGTGAGTGAGAGAAGTTGTGATCGCGTGAGACTCGGCAGATGAATACTACTCGTATTGCGAAATATCGCTTGTTCACCAAGTCAAAATTAATGAAAAATTTTTGCTCGTCTTGTGAAACACTCGCAGACCAAGTTACTTGCAATCCAAGGTTCCACTGTGTGTGTGTGTGTGTACCAACTTTATTGTATCCATTATTTTCCCAGCCTGCCTCAGAATCCAATAGGGTTTGTTTTCTTCTGACGCACATCCCACAGCTGTGCACGCGCACCAGTTCTGGGTCAGATCCGAGCACGCGGCTGATGAGCGCAGTCCTGAGTCCTGAACGTGAGTGTGTTTACAGCTTGTCCATTGCTTTCCGCTGTTCATTTTGCCCTGGTTTTGCATGTAATTGTTCAAACCCCAATCCCATGCAGATGGCCAGCAGCACTGCACCGTTCAGCAGGGACCTATGCACCCCAGCCTTCACTGTGGATCTGGATATCATCAGAAGAAACTCGGATGCCATGCAGGAGCGCTTCCTCAGGCTCGGAGTGCAGCTCCGACCTCACATGAAAACCCACAAGACAATGTGAGACTGATCAACACACACCGGGCGCACACCAGGCTTTTGTTTCGTATGCAAACAAGACGTGTTATATTCACCCCCAGCAGCTTCATGTTGCTGTAAGTGTATGCTGTAGATTAGAAGGTCCAAGGTCCAAGCTCTGGGTTTTTCACACCAGTTGCTGACTTCTAGCAGGGCTGCTCAGACTTTCAACTCTGAAATGAACTCCATGGACCTCACAGTACAAATTTGTGTAATGAACCTAATCCGGTTATTCAAATAGACCCTCTGAGACTTTCCAGTGACCCAGATTTGGATTAACCCTCTACAGGGCACAGAGGAAATGTGGGGAAGTTCAAAAATACAACCCATTTGTTACAAGATTTATTTATTTGTTTTTCTTTTTTTTTTTTTTGTATTTTGACGGGGCAAATCAAGGTCAATAGAATTACCATATATGGGCAGGGTGGGGGAAATTTTTCTAAAAAATACATATGTTATATATACTGTATATATATACATGCACACAACTCTGTGTCACTGGAACATGTGGGAGTCTCTATTTGAATAAATGGGTTAGGTTCATTAGACAAATCTGTGCTGTCAGGTCCATGTATCCTCCTGAGACCCCACTGTCCTCATTGTGTTTTTGCTGGTTAGATCCTCTTATGAGGACTACTGAATATTATTCTTTAGCCAAACTTCTTACTTTTTGGAGGCAATGATCAAGTTCAATAGTTATCAGTTACTGTACTGAAAAACAAACAGTCAGGAAAAATGACAAGGCACACAACATTAGAGTTCGGTTCTCAAGATGATATATATTTGATGGAATTCGTCCCACAGCTGTTTCTTGATCCAGTTGTTTGTCAGTACAGTACGATCTGTTGTTTACGACATCTGTAGTGCTTCTGAAATCCAGTCTGGAGCAAGTGGGTGTTAATTACAATATTATACAGTATAGAAAAAAGGCTAGGCTAGGCTAGTGTACTACATACATACATACAGTACCGAAAATATAAGTCCAGGCTACGCTTGTATAGTATCCAGCACATTACAGGACTCGCTATAAATGCGACGTTTCTACGAACTCGACACAAAATACACAAATGTTTTCTTTGTGTTTAATTGTGTCTAGAATGGGTTTAAAGAGTGTGGGAGGATCATTTAGGGCTTAAACTATAAAAAAAATATATTTGGGGGTGGCGTCCATGTATCACGGATTTTCGCTTTCGCGGAAAGTTTTGGAAAGACGAGGGACTACTGTAAAATTGGATTACTGTATACACATCTCTACACGTCTCTCCACACTGCTGTCATGTCTCTACACACTGATGGCATAATTCAATTTGGATTTTAAATAATGGGCACTGTTAAAGTGTGTATACATGATATGGGCCCCTCTGTATAACATGAACACATATAAAACTAAAAGATCATTTATTTAGGATGGGAGTGGATGTTCTCACCGTGTCCGTGTGAGTTTCCTCCTACAGTCCAAAGGCACTCACGTTAGGTGGATGGGCCTGTAGGTGTGAATGTGAGTGTGAATGGTTGTCTGTCTCTTTGTGTTGGCTCTGCGGTGGATTGGTCACCTTCCCAGGGTGTACCTCACGTCTTGCCTGAAGTCAGTTGAGATTGGCTCCAGTTTCCCCCCTGTAGCTCTCAATAGGATAAAGAGGCTTGGGGATGGATGGATGGAAATCCTTGTTGTTCTACGACCTCCCCGAGAGGCACAGGGAGGCCATTTTGATGTCTGTCGAAGTTACCAAATGTTTGCCCAATAAAGGGTTAAACCCATTCATTTGAAGTGATTGGATAAACAGGATAATATACAATACTGTGCAAGAGTCTTACGCACAAGCAAAGAAATGCTGCAAAGATGACGAGAAGTAATGAGATACAATCTTGCTGCTATTAGAACATGCAGTAAAAAGTAATAAACTGAACAAAGTGAATATCTGGTGTGGCGACCAAATATTGGTGTGGCGATGTTTTTTGGGGTTTTGTTCCCCTTAAATAGTCGTCTTGGGTAGAATTTGTGCAGTTTTATAAGGAAATGAGCTGGTTCGATTCTTCTGGAGACACTAACAGTTGCACTTGCTTCTTTTTTGCATGCGAAACCCAGGAGCCTTTATGTTTTTTGTTTTTTTTTTGTCTGAAAAGTGATCTCTTGCGTAATAATGTTGCTTTCCTTACTGACATAGGGATACTTTTCAAATACAAATAATTTTTTGGAGACGTAATATTTGGAAATCAAAAATGTGTTTGTACTGACTCGGTAATTCAGAATTCATCAAATAAATATCTATTACAGTATATGTTCTTAAAAAAAAAAAAAAAAGAGCCAAAGACATTTGCACAACACTATATAGGTGTGTGAGCAAAATTTTTATCGTAGTTAAATGCTAAAACAAATAGTACAGGGGAAAAAAACCTAAAAACCTTTTAAAATGATACCAAGATTAAGTTTATAGGTTGAGTAATAATGAAACACTGGTCTTGAAATTTGCATTAATGAGCATCGTTTTATCCTTAAAATCAAAGACTTGAAGGTTTAAAAATAAGAATTATTTTTTTGTCAGAACCTTGAAAAACTGCCTGATTCTAAAAATTAAGATAGCCCATAATAAAGCGATTAATTAACCACTAATTATTTTAATTAGTCTAATAAACCACATTTCTAAACCTCCATTTCTTACCTTAAGACGGACATCTTGTTTACATTCTTGGGCCATGGAAGCCAATTTTGCGGGCAGTAAAGCTCATGAGCTTATCGTTCAAATTAATTCACTTGTAGATAAGCATGTAAGCTAAAAAGCCTATTACACTTTAAAGACTTTAAAGTCTTCGTTTGTTGAAAATGCTAATTTTCTGAGGCAGTGGCGATGTTTTGGATCGATAATGGTGTCGTCAATCACAATCCCTGGAATTCTGCAAAACAAACTTAAATCGTTCAGACCTTTCTGGAAACACCCTGAGCTGCAAGAGGAAATCCAAATCGCGGCTAGAGGAACCGAGACACCGCACGCGAATCATGAAAACAGTCATGCGCCGACTGCATATCAAGTCATAAGTATTATATCTTCAGTGGAACAGATAGCACAGTCATCATGGGTAATCTTAATCGTAAGTAGAACAGATTTAATAATTTAATAAGGGTGGGTTGTGGTTTCTATGTTTCCTTCCACTTATGCTTCAGGGACCACCTCCAAGAACCACTTGCACAGTTCCCCCACCCTGGCAGTGGTATACACCCTGTCCTGCACATTTTACATTGCTTTGCCTACTCCAATTCACATTGAATCGAGTGTGTTTGGAGCAAGAAAAGCACAAAAATCTGTTGTGCACAACCGTAGTATTGTTGGAATATAACGAATACATTTTTATTTTTCTCTTCGGGCCTCAGTGAATGCGCAGACATCATGACCCGGGGCTCACGGAGGTGCATTGTGGTGTCTACCCTGGCCGAAGCGTCTTTCTATGCTGACGGGGGTTATGATGACATCCTCTACGCATATCCGGTAACCCCTGACAAAGTAAAGCTCTGTGCAGAGTTATCAGAGAGGCTTTCTTTATTCCATGTACTGGTGGACAACAGCTTGGCCCTGCAAGAGCTGAAGGCAAAACCCCTGAAGCAGGGCAAAGCCTGGCATGTGTGGTTGAAACTGGACTGTGACAATGGGAGAGGTAAGATGTAGAGCGAGTCTCTGGCTTTTGTCCATATCCTGGATATGTGTATTGGGACTCGTTTATTTCTCAAGTTGTGTGTAATTGTTTGGTAAGCCAAACCGAAATTAATTTTCTGTCCAATGATCAAAATTTTCCGAAAGGCTGATTGTCTTTGTACCTGCGTGTGTATGATGATCACCTGTAACGTAAAAAAACGTGTCCCTGAGACACTTGGTGACGCCCACAAAACTCCATAAAAGGTCATGTGCAAAGAAGGCTGTGAGCACGAAACGAACGTTTGAGTCGTCGATGTCTGAAAGCTGTTTTCTCTCGAAACGAACGATGAGAACATAGGGTGAAGCTGAAGTCATTTTGACTCCCATCAGCGCCAGTAAATTATGAGTTATCGCGGCTTTTGCTGACTTTATATTCTGATTTTATGTTCTGTTCCTAGCGGGAATTCCTCACTCCGATCCTGCCGCTCTGCAGTTAGCCAAGGGCATTTCAGGGACGGAAGGGGTGGAGCTTACAGGAATTTACGCCCACTGTGGAAACACCTACGGCTGTAAGGGGGAGGAACAAATTAAAGCTGTCGCTCAAAAAACAACCACCATTGTGTTGCAGTTTGTGGAAAAGTATGCCTTCCATGTCATGAGTCCTAAAAATAAGTCCTCATTATTACTATTAGCTAGACAATGATAATATTATTGCCTTCCTTACAGTAAAATTCTCTGTTTCTCTTGTCGTATGTTACAGGCTAAAAGCGATCGGAATCCAGGATGTGAAATCCAGCATCGGTTCCACCCCGTCATGTAGCCACCCGGTGTTAGACATGGCAATGTTAAGTGAGGTCCATCCTGGAAATTATGTATTTTATGGTCAGTAGTACGTGATACGAGTTTCTCTGGTGGCCATTTTGCGTTTCAAGCATTTGAAAGAGTTCCTTGTTTGTCTGTTGTATAGATGTGCAGCAGTCACTCATTGGCTCCTGTAGTCTTGAGGACGTTGCGGTTCGGGTGCTCACGAGGGTCATAGGTCACTACCCGCATAGGAACCAGCTCCTGGTCGACTGCGGGTGGGCCGCCCTGAGTCGTGATGGGGGAGGCTGTTTACCAACAGGCTATGCGGTCATCGAGAATCATCCAGAGTTAAAGTAAGAAATGCCAGGCAAACACCAGGCATTAGGATTAATGTTGTTAATTGCAGGATCAGGAAAATGGTAGTAATGTTTACAGCAAACTAAAAGAACAGTACATTTCTTGTGTGGATGTAATTGTTTGACCATCAAAATGAACATTGTGCTGCATTGCAATATCTTGCACACTTCAGAAGTTTTAAAACCTTGTATACTTCTGTGTATTGTACAGTAATTATTCTTATTATTATTCTTATTATAAAATGTTTTCAGTGGAAAAAGTCATGAACATGCTGTTTTTTTGTGAATACCATTGTGCTATCCGTCAATGGTAAAAGAGCTAAAATGTACGTATTTTTGGTTTAACATTATAATTACATGATTAACGTATCATTACACATATCTGCTGTTAACCCAACATTGACGTTTTGTTCATTATTAGCCTGCTAATTCAAATAACCTGACGAAATACAGGTGCTCCCCGAGTTACGATGACCTGACTTACGATTTTTCGAAGTTACAATGGTGGTTGTGGTGCGCTAAAGATTGTAAAATATTTAGAAAATATTTAAAATTCGCAGGCAGTCATCGCTGGCAGGCCAGCGTAACAGCGTATGACGTACGTGGTCGTTCGGGCGACACCTGGAAGTATGTGGGTGACACCCGGAAGTACACGGACAATCACTCACCTCGCGCCATGCCTCACTCTTTCCCGCAACTCAGAGTTCCCTTGTGTACTGGTGTACTGTACAGTGCATTATCGCAGGTATTTTTTTGTGTGCTTCAAGAGCTAATTTTAATTCTAAAGCATGTCTTCTACAGGAAAAGACTCATGGGTAGGCTAGGCTAAGCTAGGATGAGATACCTAAGCTAGGCTAAGTGGTTTACACAGTGGTTCGACTTGCATATTATGATATTTTCGACTTATGGTGGGTGTGGCGGAACGCATCTCCATCGTAACTTGAGGACTACCTGTACGCAGAGTTAATTGTGATGTAATCTTAGGTGGTTATACATACTTTCAGAACTGTCACCAAATAAAGTTTACAGACGAATACATTCCAAATTATGTAAATAATGTTAAAACAAGAACCGCTCCAGAGTAAGATACGGTTTTACAGCATGAAAAACAAGAAAATGAGTGTGTGGAGACTTTTGCATCAATTTTAAGTGTCCTCTGGAAAGACTTTTGTTGCATTTTTGTTTTTTAATTTGACTCCTAAAGGCAGCCATAATTTTGTCTATTTTTCACATTTAGTTGGTTTTGGATTCTCATACAAAATGCAGCATGAGACAAGGAGGACAGGATCAAACACAAAAAGGGTTTTAAATGAGCAAGAAATAAAAGTTATCCAACCCCATATGCGAATTACTTACAGTCATGGTCAAAAGTTTACAAACAGTTGTAAAGAACATAATATCATGGCTCTCTTGAGCTTTCCGTTACTTCTACAACTCTGATTTTTCTCTGATAGAGTGATTGGAACAGATACTTCTTTGTCACAAAAAACATTCAT
>JAQLOM010000007.1:1926374-1938977 GCA_030068315.1 Chrysichthys thysi
CCCCCCCCCCCCCCCCCCCCCCCCCCCCCCCCCCCCCCCCCCCCCCCCCCCCCCCCCCCCCCCCCCCCCCGGGGGGGTTGGTTGACCGGGCGGAGCTGCCTGTACTAGACCTACGTGATTGGTTTGTAACGGGAATCTTCCACACACTGAGCTGAGAACAGTTGTTTAACTTGCCCCCAGTATGTGGTAGTAACGAGTTCAATCTTCAAGAACCTTTGACGAAGCTCAAACAAGCTACTCAGGATGAGGCCGACCGCCCAGTTTCGCAATTAGGTGCAGTTCGTAAACCAGAGTGGATTTTGGATTT
The DNA here is from genome assembly GCA_030068315.1 of Chrysichthys thysi. Taxonomy (NCBI): domain Eukaryota; kingdom Metazoa; phylum Chordata; class Actinopteri; order Siluriformes; family Claroteidae; genus Chrysichthys; species Chrysichthys thysi. The sequence goes on from JAQLOM010000007.1 coordinate 1,926,682, forward strand.
CGCTGGGCGACCCTTGAGAACGCATTGTCCATGTGTAACTGGACATGATGAGAGACCGAGAAGGAAAAAGAGGACGAAAGAACAAGCGAGATGGAGAAAAATGGATTTAGTACAGCCTGCGATATGGTGCCGACAGGGGAGCGCAACGTGACGAGGGTCAACCAAACGGGAAGCATTACCACCAATTACGGTGGCAGATTGATTCCTCGTTTATGGACAAGCAAGGAGTTGTTCAGGTGGAAGAAAAATCGAATGAGGACCTCAGAAGGGGGAAACAAACAATTTACACCCCCCTTTTATTGCTGGCCTCGGACATCTGGCGCAGAAACAGCTGGGCGATTCCGCCGAGAGCACTCACTCTCCCATTATTTCAGCCCTGCCTCTCGACTTTGTGTGGCGAAGTTTATGAATTATCCATCATCGGTTCAGGTGCCTTGAACTCCACAGCGGATTAAACGCCGACACATTAACTTTTTTTTTTTATTTTTTATTTTTTTATTTTCCTGCCCTCAAGTCTTCGAGCCTGTTTGTTTGCAGGATGGGCAATGAGCAAACAGACCAGGGAAATGAGCAAAGGAAAAGGAGCAGAGATGAAACCTGCTTTCAGAGAAGAAGAGAGTGCATTTGGGCTCATGGAGGTGAGGGGTCGAAACGGAAGCCGCTCTCGCCTCATTGGTAGGCAACGCGACAGCATGGTGCTTATTGAACAGAACCAATTCGGGAGAAGCAATTACAGGAGCTGCCAGCAATACCCATGGTTTATCACAACATGTCCGACCGCCCTAATGGCGCAGTTAACATTTGAGCACTCAACAAAATGAAAAGATCTGACTTTCCAAACAGCGCAAAACAAAACAATGCCAGAGAAACCGAGTGGAACTATCAAGGTCACTGCAATTAGGTCCAATTTTCTCCTCTGCTGTGTGTGGGGTTTTTTATTCAATTATGTATTTATTTATTTATTTATTTATTTATTTATTTTGGCGCTATAAAAAGTCATTTTCTTATTTTGCTCCTGTCAATCAGGGTTCAAGTCAACTACATCTGCAGTTACTAAGTTACGGTGGCTCGTTGCCCCTAGCTGCCGCAGTTACTTCCTGGTGTGAACTAAAGTGTTTTGAGAGCAACAATGATGAAATGTTGAGAGTCAAAAATGCTTCAAATGCATCTTTTGATCAATAAGGCAATAACGTAGCGCTGAGATGTGGGCATCGAGAAAACATACAGCGCGGTATGTGTCCATGACCACCACTATAATCTTCTTGGCTTATGTTTAATGCAGACAGGACTAGGATGGTTCATCAACTTTGTTGATACCTGTCACAGTTTCAGATGGTTTCCAGAGCTACAATATGTCCATTACGCTAATTAAGCCTTAAACATTTACTTTAAGGTTTTTGAGCAGTTTCATCCACCTGGCAAACTGAACATCTGTCCATCGCCAGATGTTTTCAGTTCTGAGAACTAAAATAACATAGCAGTACTTTTGATCAACACAATTTAAGTTTGTTTGATGGAAAGCAAAGCTTTCAGATTTTTCGCCGTTTGGTTACTTTACAAGCACACAAAGGCAATGTCTTGTAACTGGAAAAAAAAATCATCCGAAGAGTTTGTGAGCAAAAATCTACCGAGAGAAGATTGTCGTACGGGCGAAGGAGCGCTGGCTAAAAGGCTCATTATTGTTCATCTGCTTCTGAGAGATGGTGGAAAGGAACCTTGGAAAATCCCCCCTGACTCTGAGCCTTTCAGGTCAGTAGGGGGACCGTTAGCTGTCCGTGAAACAAGGGAGCAGGTAGAGATGCGATCGAAAGCAGGCATTTTCCAAATAAATTGCACACTGAGACGAGGATGTTGCTGGTTCTGCTTCATCTGGTGAAGAGACTACAGAGTCGGGTCGGGAGTTAGATGCATTATTAGGCATCGATCCTGAAAGCGTGATCCAAGACTTTTGAAGAGAGCCCGATTTAAAAGCGGAGCGCTCGCACTGCTCTTCTCGGCTTGTTCTCCATTATGTATATTTGAAGTTGAATGGACAAGCTGACTGAAAGAACATAGTGGGTTTTTTTAATTAATTATTTTTTTCCTGGGCAAATGCTTGCTTCCTGAATTTAGAGTGAAGTGGGATTATTTTTTTTTTTAAACAAGTCGTAAACGTTGCATCATGATGGGTTGGTGTATTTGATTCATGGTTCTAGAGCTCATGGAAAGCAGGAAAACTCGGGTGACTTATGTGCATTCCATCGCTTCTCCTTCTTTCAGCTGGTTTAAGAACCTACGGCGATGCACATATCACGTCTGATTAAAATGAGCCTGTCTGCTCATTTAACTGTTTAGTATAATGCAGCAGGGAGCGGCTTACTAACTCTAACAAGGGTTCTCGGATGAGGCGGGCAGTGGAGAACATCTTAGCAAAGCTGTTCATGTGTACTCGTATCCAAGTCTTCACCAAGTGGTTTATCCTGGTCAGGGTCATGTGGTTCTTGGGAACACCACGTGCCGCGTCGAACACACCCTGGAAGCTCGTAGGGCACCACACACTCGTACACTCATACACACACGGACGTTCACGGCTAGTGGTAATTTTCGAGTTGCTTGTCCTCCTGGGATGGTTTTAGGAGAATGTGCATAAAAAGTGGACACTGATGGGTAACCTGAGCTCAAGATGGAACTGGAGTGGAGCTGAGAGGCTTGTTGTGGTTCCCAGGTCCACTGTATAGCCAAAAGTCACATGAACATCTATCACTCGCATACGGGGTTGATCCTCAGTCTGTTTCCACAAAGTTGAAAGCGTGCAGTTGTATAGGACGTCTTGTGTGCGGTAGCACTGCAATTTGCCTTCGCTGGATCCGATAGACCCAAACCCCGTTCTAGCACAGGTAAGTTCCACGAAGACGTGGTTTCCACTCCGACCTTGGGAAGAACTTGAGTTTCCTGCACAGAGCTCTGACCACAACCCCACTGAACACCTTTGGGATGAAGAGTAGCAGCAGAAGAGCTATCGCTGAAGCTGGAATGGTGGTATGGGATGCTCAAAAGGGACGTATGGGTGTGATGGTCAGGTGTCCGCAAGCGTGTAGCTTAGTTAGAACATTGAACAAGTCATTTATTAACGGACCCACTAGAGAAGTATAAGCTCTGGGGTCCCGTGTGCAAAGTTTCTGTGCGTACTCCGTCTCCGACGCTTATGGTCGGACGCATCGAGTAAAACGAACGTGAGAATGCGTGTTCCTCTGTGCCAGCTTCATGTCTGGCATATGCATGTTTCTAATGGTTTTAGGCTGTTGGCAGCGCTTGGAGGCAACGCAGAGAAACTGCGAACATTAGGAATTGGTTTCCGAGTCCACGCCATCTGTTTGAAAGTAAAAATATCGTGCTAAAGATCTTATACTGCAGCCTATTCATTATATATCAGGATGTCTGTCTGGTAGCCTTGCACAATTGTATTTACACATGAAATTATTTGCTATGCTATGGGAAGGCTATTGCATGAAGCCTGTTACAGAAGTAATGCTGCCACAGAGTGACAATTTTTTTTTCCAGACTCCATCTTGGAAAGTAGCTACACCCCCCCCCCACCCCCCCTTGCTGAATTGGCTAAATTGCTGCTTCCTTTTGCCATTTTTCCTGAATCCGAATAGAGATGGATCCCTCGTTAGCACATTAAAAGAGACAGGATGAGGTGTGGTGCTCATACAATTTCCCATTGATTGGGATGTGTGAAGAAAATGTGCATGGAATCCTGCGTGCGCAGCTTTCCGGCTTCCTGCGGACGCTACGTTTCAGCATGAACTCTGCACAAGGCTTGGTACACGAGGCCCCCCCGGTGTGCTGCACAGTTAGATACTTTTGGTTGCCTGGAAACTAGGCTAAAAATGTAGCTAAAACATAGGAACTTAGGCGTGACAAGTTACGAAAGAGTGTCAAAAGGGGGGGAAAAAGAACAACATAAAGCGCCTTTTTATGGTGTCGGGCAAGAACGATCAACCAGAACAGCTTTAATGGGTGGTGTTCTAGACCTTGGAGCTGCGCGTGAACTTTCATCCCTTCACTGAAGAGGAGTGCTCCTGTCCCAGCGATGCCAGTCTAACGAGAGCGTGATAGGTTTTTCAGATGGTGTTTCTCTTCCTGAGTCCTGACCCCTAGCCCTGTCTATTACTGCTGTGATGCACGGTTTGCTGGACCTGCCGTTGCCTTAATCATCGACCCTATCAGAGTCGGCAAAGACGCTGTGTCAGCCCTGTCGATTTCTAAAGACAGACCGCATCGCGCTTGGGATGCAAAACTAGATATTGGACTACAGCCAGCGCTCCCGACAAATGGAGGTGCGCAGACAAGCAGGTAGAGAATGTATAAAAGATACGTTTTTTCTAATACACACACACACACAGTGGTACCTTAGTACTTGAACTTGATCCATTCCGAGTGCAGGTTCGAATCCTAAAACGTTCAAGTTCTGATCGAATTTCCCCCATAAGAAATAATGGAAAACCAATTAATTCGTTCCCGGCCCCAAAAAATTACACCTGAAAAATTATTATTATTGTTATTATTTTTTTTTTAAGCATTTAAACACAAAATGGGATGAAACAAGAGCACACATCTAAAAACATTTTTCAAAACAGAAATTTGTAATTTAAGAAAATAAACAGGATTGCACCGATACCACTTTTTTCCAAACCGATACGAGTATTTTTATTTGTGTTCTTACTGATACTTCTTAAATTGGAGTTCTATAAAAGTGTAATCAGTTTGGAGGCAGGTTTAATTTTTTCTTTTGCAGAGTACAATAAGCCGACAACAAGCTAAATACAAAAATGATTACCAGAAGGCTATTCTAGGCCAACAATAAACTAATCATTCTGGTTTTAACAAAAACGGCCTTCAGTAAGTTACATAGGTACGTGCGTATGTATGCTAATCTGCACGGCTAATCTGTAAATCAGTGTCCTCACATTAGACAAAGTGTAAATATGACCAGAAAATGTAATGTGCTGCATAGCTAACACAGCTATGATGCTAGGCTTCCTAGCCTGCCTTGCACTGCTCACACTCTGTGTCCTTGAACATGTCATCAACATGAATACCGGAAAAACCAGTAACCCAGCCAATCGGAGTGGTTTTACTGCTATTGTGCAACCAGAAAGGTCTGAAGCAGAGTTAGGGTGCAGGTTAGCCGCTGCGATTAGCATAAATACGCACATACCTAAGTTAAGCACACAGCCCGGCTCCATGGTGTTGTCACACTAACTTGTTGATCGCATCTCCGTTAACTTTCCGGTTCATTGTCTCCTCCTAGACATTGAAGTCAGGTACGACAACAAATCACACCTGCCTAGTAAAGCGATCAGTTTGATGTTGTGAAATAGGAGTGGTATCGGTTCATGGTATCGGCACTTTATGTACGAGTACGAATATTTTAGCGTGAGGATTCGCTCCAGGTGCGGGCATCTGTATTCTCTTCCGGTTCTGACCTTCTCGCTTGTTATTCGGTTTATGATTACAGTCTGTTCCTTCGTGGTGTCGTATGCAGTTCGGTTACCCTGCCTGTTCTTCGACTACGAGTTTGCTTGCCGTCTCATATCCTTCTACCTGGAGCCTAAATGAAGCCTGAAATGGATTTTACGTCTGACTGCAGCCTGGATTGCGTCCGCGTCACCTCACCGCTCTGACAGGGTAAAGTAAAAAAAATAAAAATAAAAAAAAAATAGCCCAGTGACACCTTTTTCATAAATCCAGACACAGCACTACTACCTTGAGTCATACTATGCCATGTGGTCTATTGTTTAATTTTATTATTACTCTGTATTTGTAACTTTTTGGTGAGCAATGGCTACCAAAATGATATAAAGTACAGTGTATTACCTGATATTATTAATAATAAAAGCATTATCACCAACAAACGATGCTTTCACAGTGAATGCGAGGCTGAGACTGAAGCGTTCCCCTTTGTTTCCGCTGAGAGACAGCTGAGTGCCGCGTGACTCATTTCCCCGCACGTACAAGTTATCTTAGGTCGGCGTTCACGGTTCAACTTCTGAGATTCAGATCGAGTTCTAGGTCATTTTTTTGCAATCTTGTTTGTTCGACTTTTAAGAAATTCGAGTTCTAGTGAGTTTGAGTACTGAGACGTACCACTATGTGTGTTTTTATATATGCACACACATACACACCTCATTTGGGTGATGTCAGATAGTGCCATTACAGCTAACCTACTTCTAGTACCATGTGTTATATGGTCCAAAAGTGTAGATTCACTATAGATTTACTTTAGTTTTAACATAAAGTCTGTTCTGTTCAACTGATTACTGATTGAGTACAGGACAGTTCGTGGTAATTGAAGTCGTAAGGCCTTATAGCAGAACCACTCAAGTCACTAGCAGTTTCTGGGTGTTTGTTAAGGCATTTCATAAGGAACCATTCTCAACAGAAGTAAGAAGATTCCAGGTGGTGATAACTCCAAACCAAACCAAAAGTAGGACCTCAGGATGGATCTGGCTGGTCCAGAAAGCAGAGGGTGGGGTCAGGATTAGCTTTACCCTAATTGTGATGCACCAGATGATTATTTTCATGACTTCATGTCATTACTTGTTCACTCTTTGGTTTAAAGTAAATGTGATCAGCAGTCTAATTTGTTCTCTACGGGAATGATAACACGATCTGACCATCTATGTTGAGCATTTACAGGAGCAAAAAGGAACAAGGGGCTGGACAATACAAGGCGTAATTACATTTAAAAATGAACCCCGGTTAAGTTTGCATTAGAAATAAAAATGTATAATAGATGTGCTCATGGCAGTGCCCCCAAGCAACAGCATTGCAAACGGCGTGGTGCGGCGCTGCAGGATTAACGCTAACTGGATAGACGCTGTGCAGACATGGGCTTCTGCTTAGTGGGAGTGAAGGATTGAAGCCAGTTCAATAGACAAACTTTATTTAGCAAAGTTTTAGGCATCAAGGGAAAAAAAAGTTAGCTCCACCTCATTTGAAGTTCCCTGTGAATTTTCACAACCTCTGGTGAATGTTGATCCTTGGGCCAGGGAGAACTGATATGACATCAATATAATGTAATCAGTGTGGGAAATCACACTACGGGACACTTTTCTGAAATATCGCTGATATTGTGATGTTATTTAAAAAAAGATTTCTTGGTAATTACACCTGACTGGGAGCAGTTTTGTTTAACATTGTAAACTGTTAAAAATTCACATTTATATTTTTTTAATTGTGAAAACCCAGGGAGTAAAAAAACAAAGTATGGAGTGGAGACATCTGTCTTCTTCATCAAAGAAGGAATTCAAAAGTCGGCTCTCCCCCAAGAAAATAAAGAGGTCTGTTTTGGCACATTTCCAAGTGCATGGGCAAACAGTGAACAGTGTAAATTCCTGTGCGTTGCTGGGAAATGAACTTAAACCCGGAATTCGCAGCGAAAGAAGAGGAACGCTGTCCAAAACAGTCTTGCTGCACCAGGACAATGCACGTCCTCATACAGCAGCAGGGACAGTAGAGACAGTGCGACGGATCGGGTTCCGACGTCTCCCACGTCCTCCTTACAGCCCGGATCTGGTGCCGACCCATTATCACATCTTCGGTCCCCTGAAGGAGGCGCTGCGCGGTTGCAGATTCACCTCTGATGATGAAGTAAAGGAAGCGGGGCTCACCTGGCTTCGGGAGCAGAAGACAAACAACTTCTCTGCAGGAATCCAGGAGCTCGATGGACGATACGACAAACGCGTCGTCTTGCATGAGAACTATGTGGAAAAGTGATGTGATCAGTTTCTGACAGTTACTTCTATAAAAGCGTGCACGTATATAAAGCTTTCTTTTTTTAAAGTAATGAAACAAATACAGCACTTTTATGCAACACTGGTGTACCGTGGAAAGTTCTCTAAATGGTGTGAAATATATGAAACGTACTGTGCATCATTGCAATGCCTTTGTGACCTGTCAGCTGATCCTTTGTCCTATCACTGATCTTACATGGCCATGGTCTTTGGCTTTGATATTTCGTTGTTTCACACTAAACTCCAGTGTTTACTTTTTCAATTAGCAATTGTGTATAATTGGGAAACAGAACTGACCAAGTTTCTTAGAAAATATCGTGAACACAGGTGCAGCCCCAAAAAAAACTGCGGCACATCAGAATTCCTAATGAGCTGGCAGGAGTTGCATTTAAAAAAAACAAACAAAAAAAACAGTCCCATATACACTTTTATCGCACACAGAGTGGAAGTTTTTAAGGATAGTCCACTTTGAGCCATTAAAATGGCTGACTGTATTTTTAAAACATTTGTGAAGTTCTAGTGCCAATTCTGTATTTTCGTTAGTCCTGTTCCTTTGACGTGATATTTATTTATTGATTTAAAAAAAAATTTTTTGTTCCCCGTGTACAGGCTTGGAGTTTTTCATTTGTATTATCATTCTGTTGTATTACAGTCGGACCTAGGCTCACGGATACCCCATTTCATAAACGAATTGGTTCACAAACTAGTTTTGTGAACACATTTTAGCTTGGTTCGTGAACGATGCTTTGGGGTACGAACGCACACTACCCACAATCCCATGGAAGCATGATGTTAGTTTGGATAAATGAAAAACAGCTGGCTCGAGATAGTGTTAGCGAAGCAATTATTTGTGAAAAGTCTAGCAGTTGCACACTGATTTGTTGGCAAAAACATTGACTACAAGTGCCAAAAGTGAAGACTTTAAAGCGAGTAGAGGGTGGTTGGAAAACTTTCGCAGACAGAGTGGAATTCATAGTGTTGTAAGGCATGGAGAGGCTGCAAGTTCAAATGAAAAAGCTGCAAATGAATTTGTGGACGAACTTGCAAAGTTTTGAAAGTGAAGACTACATCTCACAAGAGACTGAATTATTACATGAGACTGGATTATTCTGGAAATAAATGCCAAAAAGGAGCTACGCCACCCAAGAGGAGACAGCACTGCCCAGACACAAGCCAATGAAGGACAGGCTTACATTATTATGGGCTAATGCAAGTGGTGACTAAGATAAAACCACTCTGAAAATCCCTGCATCTTTAAGAGCAATAATATGTTGAAAGGTAAACTGCCTGTAATGTGGAGGGCAAATAGCAAGGCATGGGTAACGCAGATTTTATTCATGGAGTGGCTCCTGAATCAGAGTTGCCCCAAGTTTTAATGGACAGGGATTCCCCTTCGAAGCAGTAGCTTCACCATCCACCTGTACCAGCAACTATAAACAACAAAGGTAAAATTACAGTACCGTTTTATTTAATTTACCATTATTTGTCTTTACTTAATGCTATTTTAATTTCATTATATATTCATCATAAAAACACTTAAAAATGTAAAAAAAAAACCAAAAAACAACCCTGTTTCTGAGGCTAGAACAAAATAATTGTATTTCCATTAATTGCAATGGGAAAAATTGTTTTGGTTCGCGAACAATTTCGTCCCGGAGCAGATTAAGTTCATGAACCAAGGTACTACTGTATTTTGGGAATGTTTAAATGTTTAGTCTTATCTTTTGTGCTAAACAGGAATTGTAGATCAATTCCAAAAGAATGAAATGCTTAATTGTTTGAATAAAAAAAACATTCACGTCACATTACTTTGACTTGCTGCTTTGTTGCAGAAATTTATGTTCTTTTCTTGCCAAATTTATATTTATGTATACACATCAGTGAAGCATGGATTTGTTTTGCCTGCCGAGTGACACAGCTTCCATTGTTGAATGCATCACAAAATGATGGCATGATCGGTGTTTACCCAGTATTCGCAATGTTAGCTGAGGGGCTAACACTGTAGCCTGCATTTCTAAATCATGAAGCTAATTAATGTGATTAGAGAGGATGAACTAGGCTTGAGCTGATTGATGGTATGAAGAATCCCTGATCCTTTGGCTGGAGCTGATGTATTGCAGTGGCTATGAAATAGTTTTTTTTTTTTTTTTTTTTTTAAATGTGCTGCGTTTTATGTTGGACAGTACCGTGAAAAAGTCTTGAGTCACCTGATATGAGTTTTATTTTTTTTTTTTTTTTTTTTTTTTTTTTTTTTTTAGTGCAAACTATATCTAGATGTTATAGATATTTATTTTGTGAATTCTGGATCATTGAGTCAGTTCAAAAACACGTTAGATTTCCCAATATTACTTTTCCAACAATAATTTGCATTTGATAAAGTTTGTGCCAGGACAGAAAGGAGGATGATAATTGAGACCACTTTAAAAAAAACAAACAAAACAAACAAAAAAAAACCCCCATAATGAAGGGTCCTGGGAATTGCTGGAAGAAACAAAAGGAGCAAGTGCGATTGTCAGAGTTTCCAGAAGAACTCTGGGAGATTCTCCAAGATGCTCAGTAAAACTTAGAGCTCAAATTCTTTACAAAACTCTACACGTTGTACCAGGGACTCCTACTTAAGAGGAGAAAAAAAGCAAAGGGTCGTCACACCAAATATTGCCTTTGTTTACTTTATTACTGTTTACTGCATGTTGTATTTCTTTCATACCATTATTTTTGAAGTCCTCTTTTACTTAAAAAAAAAACAAAAGGAAGAAGAAAAAACAAAAACCCAGGGAGGCTCAAGACTTTCGCTCAGCTCTGTGGCTCACAGACTCGTTCATATATAATGATGAATACGAAATGGATGATTTCAGGATAGACGTGGAATTGAAATAATCAGAGTTGGCCCGTATGTCCCTGAGTAAGCTGTATATTCTCGCAGAACGCCGATGGATTTCCACAAGCTCTCGCAAGCATAGAATGCAGTAAGATTTATATGCTTTTATATTTCCGTAGACATCCCTGCATGAAATGTTTTGTCAAACTTAATAAGGGGAAGTAGAATTCGATGCATTTTCTTTACTATTCTCAGCAACGTCCTTTGCTTGTAATGGCGTTTGATCGCTGTTTGATTTTTGCAAATGGTATAGAAAGGCTCTTTTTTTTTTTTTTTTTTTTGACAAGGCATCAGTTATCGGATATAATTAAAGAGAGAAGCAACAAAGCAGCACTCTCTGTACTACCATCTAAACCATGCCGCCTGAGTTCCCTATTCATTTCAGTGATTATTATTTTTTTTTCTCCCTCAAACTAAAATTACTGACATCAATATGCAGCTTCCATTTTGTTTCCTAAGTGACATCCAGTAATCATGGAATCCGTACTCGCTTGCTTGCTTGCTTGCTTGATCAGGCCTCAACATCTGTTGCAGAAATACAGAAGCTCTCTTCTTCTGTGTATTTAACATGGACGTTTTTGAACTGCTTCCCCTGCCTCTGGAGATGGGCTTGTCACTTCTGTTCTTAAAGCTGGTTCTTGAGCCAAATCTGGCAAGTCGGAGCAACACAAATGTTTGATGCTGAACCATCAAAACCAACTTGTGCTTCATGCCATAGAACTTCTGAGTATTTAGCTCATGTGAATGGATGTTTTAGATAAAATACAATATGTACACCACACACATACTGTCAGGCTTCTGATCTTCTTCTTCTTAGGTCCTGTCATGCTGTCTGGCACATAGGTTGTCAAGCGGCCCCCACAGGGGCTCAGCTGACATTTCCCTAGCTAAGTACATTCTACAGGGTGAGACCGCTTGCCCCACGCCCAACCCTCCCCGAACTCAGGACTTGGGTTCATGCACGCATACAGCGATATTCCAAACAACTGTCTGCTTACAAGTTAGTGGCAGTTTGGGGAAGAACAAATGACCTTGATGATCAGGTATCCACAAACCTTTGGCCATACAGTGGAACCTTGGTTTGCGAGCGTAGTTTGTTCCAGAGACGTGCTTGTAAGCCAAATCACTCGTATATCAAAGCGGTGGTTCTCCATAAGAAATGATGGAAACTCAAATAATTCGTTCCACAACTCACAAATTTGTATATAAAAGTTACAAAATATAGAGTAAAAATACAAAAAACTGTCATGAATTTTCCCGTGTGTGCAGCGCACCTGTTCTGAGCACTCCCAATAGCGGTGCATGTCGGGGAACTCGCGTGCTAAAGACTACTTCCTGATTTTTCCTCCGCAACGCCACGGCGCGTCACATGGGTGGCGACAGGTGTTCCGGATTGGGACTGATTGCGGGAGCTATAAAAAGACTCTCGCATTAGTTGCCATTTTCCACGCTCTTGCCAAGCCTTACTATTCCCGTGATTGCTTTCTCTGGTTCTGACTAAGTTTCTGTTTCTTGTTCTTCAACCCCACCACACCTGACAACAACAACATAACCTGCACATCACCTTTAAAAAGACTGGTGGCTGGTGTGAGGGAGAGGGGAGAGGACTTTCACTACAACTCACAGAATCACTGCAG
>JAQLOM010000007.1:1939077-1951460 GCA_030068315.1 Chrysichthys thysi
TCCTCAGGCTTTTTCTACACTAGCGCGGATGTTGACTATACGAGTGAGCCACAATCCCGCAGTGAGAGAGAGAGAGAGAGAGAGAAGTTGTCATCACGAGAGGCTCGGCAGACGAAGCGTACGCATACTACGATGCTCATATTGCAAGGCCTCGCCTGTTAACCAAGTCAAAATCTATTACATTTTTTTGCTCGTCTTGCAAAACACTCGCACTGTATAATTTCCCTTCACTGGAGCCAAAAGGCCCAAACCTGTTCCAGCACGATGGTGTTCCTGTGCACAAAGCCAGCTCCATGAAGACATGGTTTGCTAGGTTTGGAATGGAAGCTCTCAAATGGCCTGCACCGAACTCTGACCTCAGCGCCACTGAACAACTTTGGGGTGAACTGGAACTCTGGTTGCATGCCTTCTTGCCCAACATCAGAGCCGTCCCTCAATAATGTAATGTGCTTGTGGATGAATGAGCACAAATCCCCACAGCCACATTCCAAAATCAGGCAGAACACCTTCCCAACAGAGTGGGGGCTGTTTACAGAGGCAAGGTTGGCACCAAGTCCATATTAATGTCCATGGTTTTGGAGTAGGGAGTTCAGGAACAGGTAGTGGTGTGATTGTCAGGTGTCCATGAACTTTCAGGCATATAGTGTAGTCCTCTATTTATCTCAAGCTTGCCTATTCTTGTAGTCTTGGAGAAGGTTATGGCCTTGCAGCTACAGAAACACATCCAGCAACGATGATTCCTTTAAGACATCTGAAGCAGCTGGGTGATCATTTCCTTATGTCCAGTATTGCTTTGGTTGACAGGGACATGGGATATGCCATCCCACCCTCCAGGTTTTGCTTTCTTGGCTCTGGCGTTGCTGGGATTTGACCTCTCGATTTCCTGATAAACTCTTGATTTCCAGGCAACAGGGCGTTCTCATTAGTCTCATGTCCAAAAGGACTCGCAGCAATTACGGGGAGATTGGGATTGGTTAGGGCAGCGATGCTGCCGATTGTGGTAGTCCTTTGTTGCTGCTTGGGATTTATTTGAGGTGCTTTTGCCCTTTACTCTACAAATGCTAAGCCACTTCTGCAGGGTGTTTGATCAGCTCACAGTGCATTTTCACCTGTACTTAACGCTGTCAACTTGACATCCGATCTCCCAGGACACGTGCCAGGTGTTCAGTGTTCTTTCCTGAACCTTACTGATTCATAGCATTTTCTCCCCACTGGTGAGCAAAAAATCACAGATTTCTCAAGGTGTTCTGCAGGGATCCGTCATAGGCCCGCTTTTATTCATCATCTACATGTTTCCACTGGGAATGTTTATTTATAAGCATGGTTTGCAGTTTTGTGTTGTATGTTACTGGCATTAGTAATCTTAGGTTTAGTGTCACAGTGGGTCAAATTTCCAGCTCTTTTGCGTGTATAGAATGCTTTGTTACAGGCCTTATTGTACTTAATGGTATTTCGAACACTTGGGATTAGTGTCCGTTCTCCATCACTACGATGGATTTACAGTGTGTGATCTCAATTCTCAAAGAAAGGTCTTTTTTAAGATCCGTGGATATTTGTGTAAATATTTGTTTTTCACTCGTATTAAATATTTGCTTCTGCTCCTGAGCTCCTGTATTGAGACCGGTAGGTTAGTCTGACAGCTGTCGATGGGGTGTCCAGAGCCTGGTTGTCATGCCGCTGCGCTGATAGTCATGTCTAAGGTTAAGACACTCTGTGGCAGGTGGGTGTGATTAAGCTTAATGGACGACAGGCGAAATGATTAGCGATGCCCGTGTCCGCTGAGGTACTGTCGCATTGACTTTAACGTCCTCGCCTCACAAAGGGCTGATTGAGGAATCTGTTTGGCATTCATATGTCCGCACCTTTGTGCTGACTCTTCCTTCCTACATATTCAAATCTTAACGTCCTTGGTTCACCTCATTAATTTGAGCAGGCCTCTTGTTGTAGCTCTTTCCCTTCGCTGAAAACGGTCGCGGAATAGGCTGTAATTGAAAGATACCTTATCAGCGTGCAATTAAAGAGGCCGGAAAGCGATAGCAGGCATAGCTGAAATGGATCTCTCGCGAACTTTTCAGCATCGGCCTATTGAATGATGTAGCGCTTGCTTGTAGTGGCGCATCTTGAGTAGTCGTGTGCTGTGCATTTATAATGCAGACAGTCATCTCCCAGGAACCAAAGGCACCATATTGTGGCGTCCCCCCCCCCCAGACACTTTCTCTTTAGTCAGGACCCGTGTGGCAGGCGTGAGGGGGCTGTCTGGGTAGGTAGTGTTTTCCGGCAATAAATGCTGTCCATTTCAGGAAGTGGTGTAAGGTTTATGTATTAAGGCGGTTTTCCGTGTTTTACTGTAATTTATTATTATTATTATTATTATTATTATTATTATTATTATTGTCTTTGTGAGAGACTTCTTGAGGGCACTGCAATGGATATCTCAAGAATTATTGGCGGTTTTATTTCAACATGTTTTTCTAAGCCCAAAAAGTTTTCTTTTCTTTTTCTTTTTTTTTTTTTTTATTAATGGAACTCTTGTAGAACTTTTTTTTTTTGTGATTCCAACTCTGGAGAGAAAAGCAGCACCGATTATCATCGAGTCATGTCTTTCTGTGTTGGAGGAACTTGTAGAGCGATCCTGATCCACTCCTTCATGGAGAACATTTTTTATATTTTTTAACACAGGTTCTCTGTAAGGTTTAAATCTCACGACTGAGGTCGGTCATTGCAAAACACAGCGTTTGGTCTTTCTTCGACCATTTCTTTGTGTGATTGGAGGTATGTTTGGCTCACGGCTTTCTCGTTGAAAGCTCTTTTCATGCCCAAGGCTTGAACCTCCTGACAAAAGCAACCGGGTTTGGGGTGAAATTTCCTGTTATTTGGCAGAATTCATGATGCCATAAATCTAAAAGCTACCAGAGCGTCATTGACCCACCTTCATATTTTACAGTCCGCATAAGGTGTTTTTTTTAAAAATTTTTTTTTTTATGTGTACTTTAAATTAGTTATTTTTTTATTTTTCACACATAGTGCCTTTTTACTCTCAAACACAGCCACACGTCGTCAGCTGTAGTTCTCTCTCCAGATGCTCTTTTGGAAAGGCTTCTTTCTTACGATGCTTCTGCGTAGTGTTTGTTTCGCAGTTGACTCTGATACTTGACAAGCGCAAGAAAGAACTAAACGGTGCAACACAAACTGATCATGATGTGGGGGCTCGGTACACTCGTGGGTCCGACTCCAGGCAAATTTCCAACCAGTTTCAGTTGTTTCATGGATGCATTCTACACTTTTTTAAACTGCTAATGTTTTTATATTCATTACTTGAATTTTGCAAGTCAGCAATCCACTGTTTGTGTGCTGAAGGCTCTTGCTCTTTTTTTCAAAAAATATATTTATCTAGCTATTTATTTGTTTGTTTGTTTGTTTGAATTTATTTATTTATTTATTCCATGGTAACGGATGACAAACAGATTTAACGTGTGTGCAGTCTCTTGTTTCTTTCCCCAGGGGAAATGGGACATGATTAAAGGCATACAGTGGCGTTCCTGAGGATTGAGTAAAAATAACAGGGTGTAGTGGTTTTTCCCCCCATTTATTTATTTATAATATTCTTCAGGAAGTGATTTATTGAGTGTGGTGTTTATTCACACAGCGGTTTCTGTTCATTTTTTGCAACGGGCGAACAGTAAGGTAATGTTATAAGAATCAATAAAGCGTTGGCAGCGTGAAGAGACACACTGACAGTGGAACGTAGCGAAGATGGGTTCTACAGCAGGGGGTGTACAGCAGGGCTAAATTTAAATGATACAATACGTTTTCCTGCCGTAGTGTACCTGAGAGATTTTATAGTCCTCGTAATATGACTCGCCTTATAGAGTAGATATAGTGACTGCGTTTGAGAGATTTATATTCATTTTTTTTTCCTCTCCCATTGAAAAACCCGCTTGTTTCAACCTAACCCTTGCTTGTTTATCAGCGCTTCGTAGTCTTGGCGTTATTTTGCACTTGAGGAATCCACGCTGCCTGCTATTTTGTCGAAACCCTGCGCCGTCTCTGAGGTTTTACTGGGGCCAGGGATTTTTCAAACCGCTGTCGAGGTTTGTTTGTTACCCAAGAACTTGATGTCTTTCACGCGGTTTCTGAAAAGAACAGAAAACAAAAAAACAAACACGAACGTCAAGGATGACAAATCTATATTTCTTTCAAAACGGGAAATTCAAGTTAAATAAAGCCTGCAGTTTAGATACTCGGAGATATTGCGAGACCTCCGAGGTGTCCACAGAGCACGGGCGAGTATCTTGCATGCCTCGACGTGTCAATTAAAATTCATTAGATGTCCAGCGTTTCACACACTCCCCGCCACGCTTGACATTTGACAAATTTTGACTCCGAGAATATAGCAGTCTGCCACATTTGACTTTGACAGAGGTGACCTTTTATTGAAGATTATTATGATAGACGACCGATGGCGGCGACCCAATAAACACGTATAATTATTAATAATGCATGCCCATGAAACGGGCTAATGTTGCTAATTACAGTGATAAGTCGCGTTAATTAGACAGGTGCTATGAGGGAATTGCTAAAAGTGGATGGGGAATAGGAGTATGTGTTCCAACATACATACAATCTTTAGTCATTTGTTCGTCAAAAAAAAAAAAAGTTTATTATTTAATTCTGTGCTCAATAAGGACTTTTTGTGAAGCCCAGAGGGCTTAGCCGTCACCTTTTTGCTTCCTCTCGTTTTTCTGTGAAAATGTGACCTGGCCTGCACTCAAGGTGAGATCTGGGACGCCCAGAAGGGCAATGCGTGCGGCAGTTTGAAACACAAGGTTGGCGGGGGGGAGGATAAAACAACCTCTCAAGGTCCAAAGCTTTATTGCTGTGTTGGAGTTCCACAGCCGCTGAGAATTTTAAACAATGTTGGACCTACGTGCGACAACGAGCTGAAGTGTTCTGGCCACTCGCAGACGATCCCAGAATGGCAGCGCACGTCAAGGTCTTGGATGTGTTCCTGTAGGTGGTAAGCAAACGGGATGTGAGCCAAAATGTGAAGAATGAAGACTCGGGTGACTTTTTATCGAGTGCTTAAAAGGTTAAGATCGGTCGAAGCACCTCCCGAACGCCAAGGGTTGTGGGACAGGAGAAATGTGCATGGCAGCTGTGCGGAGTGCCCATGTTGACCCCGTCCACCACCCAGAGTGCCCACAACGGCCACCTGTACATCAGAACTGGACCACTGAGCAACGCAAGAAGGTGGTGTGGACTGATGTTAAAGATACCAGCCCATATCTGGGGAACAGACAGGAACAGGATGCACCATGTGAGAAGAAGGAAAGCCGGAGGAGGCGGTGTGATGCTCTGCGCAGTGTTCTGCCGGGAAACCTCAGGTCCCGGCATTCATCTGGACGCCGTTTAGACCCCAATCTAAACATTTGTTGTAGACCGAGTAGACCTTCATGGCAACGGTATGCCCTAATGGCAGTGGCCTCTTTCAGCAGATTAAAGCTCCCTGCGACACGGCACACATTCTTCGCTAATGGTTCGAGGAACGCGGTGAAGAGTTCAAGGTGTCGCCCTGGAGAAAATATTTAATCATCTCAACCAGTTGGAATGTATGGATGTAAGGGCACTCCTGTACCTGTTCAAAGTGTACACTGTGTGCTTTCTGTCATTCCTGTGTTTTGGAACAGTTTAAGTGATGTTTGGGGACACTAGTTTTGCATGATGTTGATTCTTCCCCCCAGCTTGTAATTTTCTATTTCAAAAACAGATAGTGATTTTAAGCACCGATTACTTGAGGGGAAGGAAAAAAAAAAAAAGTAAAGACTGGAAAGCAAGCATTTCCACCATTTCAAGTTGAAGAGAATGCGTGGTGTGATGATGATATAAGCAGCTGTGCAGTCGGAGCTGTTTGTCAGCAGCTGCGTTCGTGGAATCTCAGCTGGATGGTGGATTAAGTGATTCTGTAGCGATGCGCGGAAAACGTTGAGGAAATTAAAAAAAAAAAAGACAAAACCAAAAAGGTTATGTTTTCTGTGTAATTTGTTGGCAAATCCTTTTACGAAATGAAAAGGGTTCGAACAAAGTAAAGTAAAGTGTTTCTGTTTATTTCAACTTTCTTTTTTTTTTTTTTTTAGGTCGAAGTTTTGTTTGTGTTTTTTTTTATGTTACTGTATTATCAAAGATTCTAAAGCACTACGTGCTAAAATAGCTTACTGGCCGGAAAATACATTGGTAATCAGGAAGTACGGAAGTTCGACGCCATGGGCGCCATTTTAGTAAGCTGCTCTTTCGTCCCAGAGGCCGGATACCGTGGGAAACTTGCAGCATTTTTCTGAAATCGTCTTGTTGTTTCTTGTTTTGATGTATCAGCCTTATTTGTATTATGATAAATTATGACATCCTGTGTTAAGACGGCATCAATAGATTATTTGAGCGGATTGTTTGATTTTTTTTTTCCTCAATAATTGGAGATTACAGACATCGATTTGTTATCTCAGATAGTATTGACAACAGTTAACCTCCCCATGAGTGCTTGAATAACTTTGGACAGTTTAGCGTATGTTTTCCAAAAGTTGGCGCTAGCTAGCCGTTTGCCGAAACAGATGAGGAATGTTACAGTGGGCTTACCAAAATGGCGTCCACGGTGATACTTCTGCGTATGACATAAGTAATAAATCTTGCTCCGCTCTAAAATCTTTGGTATTATACGATAGAGATGAAAATTCTAGAACAACCTACAATTTTCTAAATGCCAACGTCATTATGTAGTCCTATTGGAAATGGTCCAAACTGGAATAAAAGAGCAGTATTTTAACCAAATCTAAACCCAATAGAAAACCTCTGGAAAATCCTTGGGGACAAAGTTTTGGCTAAGAAACCCACTACAGTCACTGAACTGTGGCGGAGACTGCAAGAAGAGTGGACCAACATCACACCAGAGCTGTGTGAGAGACTAGTGATGTCCTGTAGTCACTCAAAGCCCCGCCCTGTACACTTCCTATTAACGTCTCACTGTTGTAACCTTAGCTGTGATCTTTCTTCATGCTCCAGTCATTGCTGCTCTCTAATTATGGTCAGTGTTCTTTTTCAAATGTCTCATTTAAGTTTCTTATCCTGTGCTTCTGAATGTATGTAACTCATGACATATGGTTAAAACACCGCTCTTTTACTCCTGTTTGAATAACTTCCACATAGGAATACGTCGTAACCTTGAAATTTATGTAACTGTAGGTTGTTCTCCAATTTTGATCTCCAGTGTATATCCGCCCAGTCGAACACACAGCGATGGATTTTATTTCACATCGACAAACGCAAAACAAGATTTTGTTGCTTCGACGGAAGTCCAGAGCCCCTGTGGGAGTTCATCGCTTCCAGGAGGCATCAAACTAGGGGAAGCTCTCCAGATGACCATGTTGATCGGCTTATCTTCCATTTTATGGTTATTTATGAAAGGAAGCTCGGGTGTCGGCGCTTTGTAGCAGTCACAGCGCTTTGTGAAGTTTCCAGAACAGGAAAGTCTTCAGGATGGAGGAGGCTACGCTTTCCACTATCCACCTTTTTTAAAAAATTTTTTTTTTTGAGACACTGGCGAGGGAACCACTGCTTATCGTGGCTATAACAGGAACGATCTCTAATAAGTAACTATGAGCTTTTAAAATGTGCATCGCATCACCCCAGCGTGCGTTAATTCTTCACAACCGTTCAGTCTGCCATGTGTTACTCCTTAAATATTGCACAAGCCTAGTGGACACAGTTGTGGCTGTTATTCGGCGCTTTCGAATCAAACAGTTCTCGGGACTTAGCGAGAGGGACTACCCACTGGGGAGCTCCGCCAAGAACTGCACACCATCAAGGGATTTTTATTTATTTTTTTCCACCGTGTGCATTCGTGCCGCCAGTGGAAACGCTGAAGCTACAGCTTTTGGTGTTGTCACGAGTTTGTTGTTCGTTTTAATATGAACGCAGGTCTTCACGTTCTCCAAGGTTCACGTGTCGCTGTGAAAAACAGCAACTTGGCAAAAATGTTAGGATTTAAACTTTTTGCTCCTTTTTGTGTGTGTTTCTAGAAATGGATCGTTCCACTGCGTCCCAGATGGGGTTTCTGCAGCAGAGTCTCAAGAAGTTGTACAGTTAAAAATCCGAATTCAAAACTTTAAAATTAAAAAAAAAAAAAAAAAAAAAAAATGCGGATTTTATGTGCTATGGCTTAAATGTCAACATGTATGTAATGCTACTTCCGTGACTATCCCCTGATCCGATTTCTTTTTTTTTGGGGGGGGGGGGCTAAATGTTTTGGTGGCACAAAGTTCTCTGATGGCATGGTGTATTTTGGTCCCTTGTTGTATTTCTTTATTTCTTTTAATGGTCCAGGTGTATCACACTGGAATATAACTACAAACGCGACCAAGATGAAACTGATTAAAACCTTACAGCCGGCCGTTGTTGTGCTCGGCACTAGTGATGTCTTCATTTTGTCGTGCTTTTGCTGTAAAGGATTTCCTGCTGTGTTAATGCCTTGTTCTCCCTCACACACAGCTGTGGATGTGAATACAGTTATTGCATGAATTCATTTATCTGGTTAGTAATTATAGGACTGTGATTCTTTTTCTCTTTTATTTTCTGTCGACTTTTTACCGGCGCTGACGTCAAATCGGGCTTAAATTTCATCAAAAGTCAGAAACGTAACTTGTTGAGGCCTTCAAAAACCCTGCTTGAGCGGAGAGGCCTGGAGGTGGTGCGCGCTCGCAGGAAGGTCTTGATTTTTACTTGATGAAGAGCGACTCTGAGATGGCGAGTGGCCAGTGATGGGTTAAAACATGATTACTGACCATATTGGTGTGGATTATTGTTTCAGAACAGGTTTTCTTATGGGAAAGGTGGGGGATTAAAAAAAAGAGCAAAGCAAGGATGAGGACCTGGACAAGAGTGTCCAGTTTAATTAAGATTTTTACGCTTCACTTTAGATGTGCCAGCCTTCCTCTGTGGCATGCATATAGTCTCAATATAACCGGTGTGTGTGTGTGTGTCCGTTAACGTCGCCCCGTGTGTGTCTCAGTCTGTGTGTCTCAGTCTGTGTGTATCTGTGTCCGTGTGTGTGTGTGTGTGTATGTATATGTATGTATGTGTGTGTGTGTGTGTGTGTATATATATATATATATATAGTGTGTGTGTGGGGCACACTGGGATTGACCTGTTATTCCGCCGTGTTTCTTCCTGAAGGACCCAACGAATAAAGTCCAGACCGGACTCGTTTCATAGACCAACATACGGATCGTTATTTTTAATATCAATGTTTGCGTGTAAAATGATGGACTTGGATATGTTTTTATTTATTTATTTCACTGCCACCGCTTGCCTCACGGCGTGTCAGCCGTCCTGTCCCCGAGGTGCCGGCTGCGCTGTCGCAGGTTGTATTTACCCTAATGAAGTTCAGTATGAATTACCCCGATGTCATTTTGTACTGAGCGGGGCCCGCCTGTGTTTCTAATGAGCTGTCGACCACTAGGTGCTTTTAATAGGCTTCAATGCTGCAGGGCCGTTGTATTGAAACAGAGCCATTGTATCGGACGCCGTTGCTGAGGGTGTTTAATGATCCGAGCCCTGTGCGTGCGTGCGCGTGTGCGCGCGTGTTGAAAAGCAGAGCAGACCTGAATGCTCATTACGATCTTCTCCCGATCCTGTTTTTTATGTGTGATGCATCATCACCGCCCTGACACCAAGGTCATATCCAACAAACCTGTTCTACCTTCAAGGTGCAAGTATGAATATGATTATTTCTTTACATAAGCTGCTGGGGGGGGGGCAAAAAAAACAAGCTTTTCTGTGTCTCACACACACACAAACACACAAGAACCCCCGCAAAGCATGTCCGCCTTGAGCTCGGAGCTTGCTCCGGGTCAGTGGACAATCCGTAGGCGGTCGGCGCACTGCGGGGTGAGGTGAAGCGTTGCCCGGGTTTGGAGGTTGGGCTACATCGAATTCATCCTCCGCGGTTGCACACTTAATGAGCACCTCCTACCGTCTGACCCTGAATCTCGCCGACTAATCTTGTTTCGCTTCTTCACGTTCGCAATAAGTAGAAACCGCGGCGTCTCGGAACGCCGGCTCGGGTTTGAGATCGATCATGTTTGATTTTTTTTCTTCTTTTTCTTCCCCCTTTCGACTGACTTGCTGCAAATTAGCGGGGTCTGTGTGTCCAGCTGCGTCAGATTTCCTGATGATCAGGAGGAATAAGCAATGTGTCGGTTACATGGCAAACAAAAGAAGCCACCTATTGCTTGTACCATGTGTAATATTTATCAGAGAGGGTGTGTGTGTGTGTGTGTTTGTGTTTGCTTCTTTTACAGCTGTGCAAATGTGTGATGTCGTCTTCGTAATTACCTTGCTCACCTTCTAATCTGAATATTTCAAATCTGGGGTGATGTACTGATTTATTTGCATGCGATGTATGTGTTACGTGGGGGGGGGGGTGCAGATGGTGTGATTGTAGGAGGTTGTGAAAACGTCAGTGAGACGTCGGACAGAGAGAGACGAGAGGTAGCCCGTCGGGAGCTGGCTGCACCAAATCGTCACCTTTGTTGTGTGAAAATTAATTTCTAAAACGTGACTGTTCTGTCCCGGGGCACTCTTTCGAACCTTCAGCTTGGTGTCGCGCCTCCGATTTGATTATTGATTTGGTTTTCAACGCAGAGCAAACACGGAGCCGGGGCATTTTCCGCAGCGAAAGACAAAACGTCGATCTGACTCGACTCTGTCGTCCATGCGTGGTCGTCTTGACACGCCGCTGGTCCCTCCAGCCGATCCGTCGTATGTGTGTTTACACACATTTCTTATTAGGACGCCAGTCTCGAACAGATCATTTGAAGACAAAGAAAGAACCCACTCTTCTCGTTCGGTCCTTTGTCCCTCGGTCTGTCTGGTCGATTTCCTTTTTTGTTCCCAAACGAGATGAAAATACTGCTCTCTCAGACCGCGTAGAAAGGCTGTCGTCCGTGCGCGAGCTTGGGAATTTAAGGTAACTGTTTATTGATTTAAGGGCTAATTAAGAGCTGCGAATTTTTAAACTAATTTAAGGCAACTTCTGAACTTTGTGTGTCGTCGGGTATGTGTGTAACCTTCCCTAGACAACAGGATATGTGAGGGAGAACCACAAAGTAAAGGCAGTCTTGAAATCACGTGATAATCCGAACAAAAGTTAGTTGAAATGCAGCATACTCGAACATTGCCCATTGCATAGATCGTCCACGCACGGTGCAGCACAGCACGGGTCTGTGTGGTGGCCCCGCGGACAAACACGGACGCTCCGTTGCGAGATTGCGCCATCGAAGGACAGCATGGCGTGTTGTGCTTTCTTTTGGCAGAAACCTGTGGAAATTCACTGCAGGATTTTGGCTCAGTATGTACAAAACACTATGAATCAACAAATGCTTGACGAGTTGGTAGAATGGTTTAAAGCAGGATGAACAAGTGTAACCATGGAAGATTATTCTGTTTGCCCGTCAACATCGCGCACACATGAGCACATCGACAAGACGGATGCATCGGTTATAGAATACTGACGGATAACGGCGTCTCAATTGGCTGCATGTTTAGATCCCAGCTGTGGATCCGCATTTGAGACAACGGGCAGAGAGCAGGGACGAACAGTGAACAGTGTAAATTCCTGTGTGTTGCTGTGAAATGAAGTTAAACCTGCAATCCGCAGCAAAAGAAGAGGAACGCTGTCCAAAACAGTCTCGCTGCACCATGACAATGCACGTCCCCCATACGGCAGTAGAGACAGTGCACCAGCTTGGGTTCCGACGTCTCCCACGTCCTCCTTACAGACCGGATCTGATGCTGAACCATTATCACATCTTCGGTCCCCTGAAGGAGGCGCCATGCGGTCACAGATTCACCTCTGATGGTGAAGTAAAGGAACCGGGGCTCACCTGGCTTCGGGAGCAGAAGAAAAACAACTTCTCTGCAGGAATCCAGGAGCTCGATGAACGATATGATAAATGCGTCGTCTTGCATGGGGACTGTGTGAGAAAGTGATGTGGTCAGTTTCTCGCAGTTACTTCTATTGGAGCTGTTCAATGTGTTTTGGCTTGACTTTTTGATTGTCAGTTGTGTATTTTTATAATAATATGCAGTGGAGTGAGTAACTCGGTCTGCGAGTGTTTTGCAAGACGAGCAAAAATTGTAATAAATTTTGACTTGAACTAGCGAGGTCTTGCAACACGAGTAGTATGCGTACGCGTCATCTGCCGAGCCTCACATGATCACAACTTCTCTCTCTCTCTCACTGCGGGATTGTGGCTCACTCGTACAGTCAACATCCGCGCTAGCGTAGAAAAAGCCTGAGGAATCCCTCACTTCAAATGAGATCAGGGAGATGTGTA
>JAQLOM010000007.1:1973187-1984379 GCA_030068315.1 Chrysichthys thysi
TTAGGCTTCTTACTCTCACTACCATTTCCGCTTTCTTGGGACCCGTAATGAAGCTTATAGAGCAAAAATGCAGAGAAACACAACGAAAAAATGCGTCGAACACGTTCACACCACGAGTGCTTGACCGGAACTGAATGTTTGTGGTGTGACGCGTGGGTTGGCTGCCTGTATATCAGTCGAGGATTTGTTCGTCGGTCGGTACAAAATCTGTTTGGGAATTTAGTTTGTACGTCGATTCGTTCGCCATCCGACGTGTTCGCGAGCCGAGGGTCCAGTATACTCTAAGGGGGTTATAAGCGATAGACTAGTAAGTGAATCAGAAATGTTAATAAATGCGAGCCGAGAGTCTGCTTTGTAATAAACTTGACACTGTTGGTTTCGAACCCTTTAGATGTTTAGGTCTAGGGATGAAAAGGAGGAAACTACACCGTACAGTTACAATATTCAGATTTTTATTACAGCTAAACTGAATAAGTGCAGCCTCATGAAAGGAGATTTGACAAGAAAAAAAACCTACTTTCTCTCTCTCAGCTGAAATGATTAAAGGATGGGAATAAACCGTTGCTTTGGGTGCAAGGTTTTACTTTAACAGTCATGTTTGCAAAGTTTACCCATGTGAGGTTTCCACGCAAAGATTTTTATACACAAACCCACAAGCAACTTTATTTATTTATTTATTTATCATTTACTTTTTTACAAGCTCAGACTACGGGGTGTTTCCTAACCTGCCCTATTAACTCTAACGGCTCTTCTGCGCACATCCCGACTAGCTGATCGACAGTTTATTTTAATTTTTTAACGCGTCGCGGACATCCCCCCCCAGTCTTTTTGTCACGCCGTCTCCTTTCTTTGACCTTCAGACCTGGCTGTTTGCCTCAAGACGATGCTGACAGCAAATAATCACCTCACAACAAAATCCTTCCTACCAGCCCTGCGTCCCCCTGTCCAGGACGGTATAATTGAAACTATAGATTCTGGCATGGCTTCCGCCCTCTGATCCTCCAGCTCACGCTCACCTCGCAATCAAAAATTACGGAACCTGGGCATAATTACCATCGTTTCACCTTGTAAGCACTGCAGCCGCCATCATTTTTTATTTATTTATTTTTAGTTATGTTTCTACCCCACCCTCCTTTTTCTTCTTCGGTGGTGCACGTGAGCTTCCGTCACCTTTCCAAGAGAGAACATGGAGAACAGTGTAGGACGGGAAGAACACCACACGCGCAACATAATTTTCTTCTGCTTTATGCAACGTTTGCACATAAATAAACTCAATAAAAATCAGACCACGCAGGCCCTGATGGCAGTTATTACCAGGCGTCATGCGGAAGGATAAATAAGCCGCGACGTACGTTCATGGACGCAGGTCTAATGAACAGTTGGCTCGCAGCGGGTTGATCAGGACGTCTAATGAGCAAATGCACACCGGGCGCACAGAGCCACTCGGCCCGACCTCAGGCTGAAACTGATCCACTGATTAATCCATTAGTCAGCCTCGCTTGCCTCGCTCGACAGGAGATCGTGCGTCCTGATGCGTCAGACTTGCGTGGATTGATCTGTATCCCGAATGTGATGGTTTATTCTCCAGGAAAAGTAACGATACACGCAGATGGTTATGAAAAACCTGAGACCCCTGCAGTGGATTGGCGACCTGCCCCAGGGTGTAACCCCGCCTCTCGCTCGAAGTCTGCTGGGATTGGCTCCAGCTACCCCCCCCCCCGTAACCCTGAACAGGATTAAGCGGCAGTAGACGGATAAACAAACAATAAAATCCTGAGACCTATAAAAGGCGTCCACCTCTCATTCGCCTTCCTTTTTGTTTTTGAATATCTGAATTCTCCGCGCTGTAGGTTTACAACAGGTTTAAAAAAAAAAAAAAATCTTGAATGCTTGTCGAAAAACCCCCCAACGTCGTTTAAACATTTAAACAAGCAAGACTGAGATCACGAAACCCGAAGTGTGTGACCCGAGGCTTTGTTTGATCGGTCGTAGGAATACATAGGTAGGCTTAAGTGTTGGCCGCCCCGATCGTATGAAAAACCCCACGCAAACACCTCAATCACAACCTGCTTTCCGAGTGTAGACCGTCAACCTGTTACCGTCAGTACGCGGGACTCCGAGACACATTTTTTTTTTTTTTCCTAATACGACGAGCAAGAAATCAATTTTGTTTTAGCATTAACTCTAAAGAGACGGCACACACCGCTTAAAACATGATTTTTAACCGGGCCAATCAGCGACCCCAAGGATTTTGTGAATGATTTTTACGCTTTCTGCTGTAAGTGTCAGCTAGAACTTAGTTCGCTCGCTTGACTTCATAAGTAAATAAACAAGGATGTGGAGCAAAGCCAGACATTTGAAGAGAGTCACCTGGTCGCTGAAGGGTTCAGAAGTTTGCCTTTGAAAAGCTGCCGTGATGGCGGAACACAGACTACTAAGGAGTACGACTTGTGTAATTGGGAGAAGACAAACACGTGAGATAACTTAAGGATATTTCTTTCGGGTCGGGTCTTATGGGTGATCTGAGCCAGCAGTGGATGTTGCAAACGGCAGCGGAAATGTGAATAACCTTCATGGTATTTTATGGCCATTGAGACTCACCGATGAAGGTCAGTTTTGAAGACCGTTTTCCATTCCGGCCTCAATGGAAAGCTTTCTTCAAGGCAACCAGTGACGGGCGAAATATCGACGGATTTTGTTAAAAGCATAATAATTTCAGCCTTGAGAACAATTCAGGCTGAAAAGGGACCCAGGCTTTGAGTCATAGATTTAAGGTTCTTTGAGGGTTCAAAAAAAAAGAGCACCACTGCGGTTTGTGAAGGAGCTCTGCACCATCGCTTCCAATAATTCCCCCTGTCGAATGGACATCCTCAATCAAGCCTCTCGCACCAGCGCCGAAGTCGCTCTGAGCACAAACGCGTCATCGAACGCCGAAGCTTCGTCCAGGTTGAAAACTGAATTCCTGTCGACAGTGTAGGCAGAACCTCATTCCTGTTGCTAGGGGTAACGTTTCTTTCTTTGTGATTTACAAGGAAATGAGATGACTCGAAGAATAAAAGTTCATTTTTCTTTTCTGCGCCTCACTACGACCTCCTTTTCCGAATCCTAATTAGTCGCTTTATTGCGAGGCCGCGTCCATGCCCGCGACTTAAATTAACCGGGAGCGATTTTGCGCGTCAACAAAGCACATTTTTCTTTCTCTCTTTCGCATTAATGCGGTGCCACCGTGGTGAGTTATGAAAGTTAAGACAGCGCAAGTGACCTTTTTTGGGTCTTCACTAAGTGCAGTTGTTTAAAAAATAATAATAATAATAATAATAATAAACTAAATTAAATTAAAAAAAAAAGAGCAAGTCTTCCTGTCATCCTGTGTTTTGTTTTGTTTTGTTTAGTTTTCTTTTCTCGTCCTCTTCTTAAACCCAAACCTCATATAAAGATGAAGACTGAACCCTGGCGTTGCTAATAAACAAGCAGTGCTCAAGCTGACCTGTCATTATAGGAGAAAATACTTGAGCGAGGCCTCATCCTGGCGAACTCCTCGGTAAACGTGTTCTCAGACAGAAGACTCCCTTTGGCGTGCTGTTTGTCATTTTAGGCCCAGCACCGGAGCGTAAATGTCAGTGGAGTCACAGATCTTAAGCAGTAGTCACAGCCAGTGTCACAACTGAAGAAATGAAAAAGCCCAGCAGTTACCAGATTGGTGTGTGTGTGTTTGTGTGTGTTATTAGTCCACGCTCAGTTCTGTTTCTCAGGGCTCGGGTCATCCTGTTCTCCTCCTAATTCTTCTGACCAGCAAGACTCTGCCGGGTCGCTCTCGGACAACACCAAGCAATCAAAACCGCATTTACTTGTCTAAACCTTTATACCGCCGTGACACCGGTGGGTGTCCGCAAAACTAATTTGCTTCAGGGGGAAAAGGGTAAGCTGGAGATGTGAAGTGACCAGTGACGAACATTCGAAAGTTCAGCAGGTCTTCGTGTCCCTTATTGTGTCTTGATCCGGTGCTGGCTCACACTGTAACGCGCTCATCTCTCTCCAGACACGCTGTCCTTTCGCAGGCGGACGCGCTCTACCGTCGATCTAACATCCACCTTGAAGTTTCTGACCTTTATTCCGTACCGTCACGCAGCTCAAGGAGACGAGCGCTTGTTGTCGTGACGCGGTGCGAAACGTGCACGCATGCATGCGCACGCACTCCAGAGGGGCATTGTGTGATTTAATTGTGCCGTCCGTGCCAAGTTATTATATAGTCGTTAATAAATGGTTATCCAGGTGAGAGCTCTTGAGTAGCCTGGAAATTAAGGAGTGAGGAGTGGGCTAGGGATTTGAGACGGGACCTGATGCACATCTGTGTCTCTCTTCCCCTCATATCGAGATCCCGTTTTGAGATTTTTCCCCCATGGCAACTAAATACAGAGGCAGATGCTAATTATTTTTGCGACGGAGCATTAGATTATCTTCTAATTTCATACCCCGTTGCCACCCTCGGCAGGTTTTTCTTCTGAACTTCTTTTTATTTTCGGTTCCATGTAGTGTTTTGGAAAAGAAAGAAAGAAAGAAAAATTGTGTACGGTAAGTACGGTGGGATTGGTTGCCGAGTCATGTCCTTCACCCAAGCAGAACGCATTCACGCGAATTGTGTGTGAGATATATGCCACAGAGATAGACTGTTCGACTGTCCACTGACGTAGCTGGATGTGTGTTCGAAGCGTTCTGCAGTGTAGTACGTGTGAGTCAAGGGTGCCGTAACATCCGCCCGGTGCTTTGTTTTTAATAATGGCTTTCTAAAAGTAATCAGCCCTTTGATGGGGATTGGGTTAATTATCACACATCATTGATTCGAATTTGCAGGCGAGTCCCGTGCCAAAATGTAAAGAAATGTTGAGGGGGGGGGGTGCACTTTAATCAGTCCTGTTACAGTCCTGCCCTTTCTTTCGAACACTCGAGCGCTTTGTTGGACGGCTCTGGAACGATGGGAAACGAGATATGCGCAGTTGTCTTAATTTTAGCATGTTAATTCTGCTTCTCCGGAGCCTCTGTGGAGTGTGTCGAGATGCTCCGCCCGTCAAATTCACGCGCACACGTTGCCAAGGAAACAACGCCCCCGTTGAAACATGGTTATAATTAACAGTGTGATTTCGGATCGTTCTTTGAACAAGGAAATATACAGGTGCTCCCCGAGTTACGATGGTCCGGCTTAAGATTTTTTCAAAGTTTCAATGACTGTTGTGATCCGCTAGAAATTGTAAAATATTTAGAAAATATTTAAAATTCACTGGCAGGCATTGCAGGCAGGCCATGCAACGGTCTATGCCCGGATCTCTCGCCTCGCACGATGCCTCACTCTCTCCTGCAACTCAGTTACCTTGTGTATCGGTGTACTGTACAGTGTGTTAGCTCAGGGTTTTTTGCGATTATTAACAGAACAGCTTCAGCGGCAGCTGTCTGTAGCCGGAGCTCAGTATTTGTGTAGCGGGGTGTCGCGGCTGGACAGAGCTCAGGGACACAGTGCTGCTGCCTCCACCAGGTGCGGGCCTCTCTGACAAACTCTGTTTTGACAGAAATGTGATTTAAATGAAGTCTTCAGTGAGTGTGTGTGGTCTTCTACAGGAAAAGACTCCTGGGTAGGCTAGGCTACGCTAGGCTGAGATACCTAATTTTAGGCTAAGTGGTTCAACACAGTGGTTCTAGTGCCATGTTTCCTTTCTCTGAACATGCCATGTTCTGCTTTGGTCTCATCAAGCCACAAAATCTTTTCCAACAGGCTTTGTGGCTTGTCCAAGTGATCTTTAGCAAACTCTAGAGAGGTAGCAGTGTTCTTTTTGGAGAGCAGTGGGTTTCTCCTTGCATTGTCCATTGTCATTCAGTGTTCACCTGACGGTGGACTCATGAACATTAACGTTAGTCAATGTCAGAGAGACCGTTAGTTGCTGAGGAGTTCCCCTGGGTTCCTCTGAGACCTCAAAGACTAATACACACCTTGCTCTTGGTGTGATCTTTGTTGGTGTCCACTCCAATGACCTTGAATTTCTCTCTCTCTCTGTCTGTCTGATTGTGGATTGATGGAGACCAGACTGTTTTGACATGGTTTTGTAACCTTTTCCAGCCTGATGAGCATCAACATCTCATTTACTGATGTTCTCAGAAATCTCGGATGTACTCCCACAAACACGTTGTGAAGATACATCAGCGTTCTTTAAGCAAAACAGGGCACCCCCTCGACACCTGACTGTCATTCCATCGACTGAAAAGACCTAAGTGTAATTTCACCTTCACGTTAACTGCAAATCCTAGAGGTTCACGTAAGTTTTGCCCCTCGCCGGACTGTAACATTGGGCCTATCTGTGCAGATGTATGGAAAGTTCTAAAGCGTTCGCAAACTTTCCTGCACCATTGTAATCATAAGGGCCATTTGGGAGAGCATCGCTGACTTGCTTGTTCGTGCCTGTAGACACGTATTTTGAAGCACTAAATCAAGAATCAAGTTCGACATCTTGAAGCGTGCTAAACGCATTAGTGTGTGTATGCGAGGCACGTTATTGCATTTATGAATTGGTGTCGAGAGAAAATGGAGGGATTAGTGGGTGCCGGGGTGTGCTGGAACGAGTTGGAAAAAACAAAACAAAACAAAACAGTATATCCAGCCAACAGAGGTGGTATGGTTAGAACCTGACCCCCTGAGCTGGTTTTAGGTTTATGGACGTGTATCTTGAGCATCTCAAAGGTTGTTGTCACCTGTAGAGTGGCTTGTCACACGTTCTTGTGCACTGGTTTCCCAAAGTAAAGCCATTTTTTCAGCGCCTTGGTCAAGGGTAACCCAATAGTCACAGATTGGCAATGGTGGGGCTTGGACACCTGACCTACCGATCAGTAACTCAGAGCCTTGACCTTCACCGCTGTCCAGTTGCCCCTAATGAGCTGACAAATGAACAGAAATTAAATCAAGGAGACGGAGTATTCTCAGCGATCGTCACGCTCAAGGCGTAGAGCCGTGGTGTCGAAGCCTCATTAAATGTCTTGCGAAAAGCATAACAAACCACTCAAATAGACCACATCTGGCGAGTCTTCATTTCCGTCATTTAAGAGTGCTGTAACATTCACACACCTGCAAACGCTTAAACGCGAAGATGCTAATGCGAAATGGGCGTTTTATTATTCGTGTCCCCTGTTTGTTTCTACATAGTCTGTGCAATGAGGCTTTTTGGGAGCAGGGGGTGTCGGTGGGGAGTCACAGATAATTCTGCGGGATAATTTGACCCCAGCGAAGTGCAGATGAGTCTTGGAGTCTTTTGTAAATAATCCAACTCCTTGAAAAAGGAAAAAAATATATGCGTCTTCCAAGAGAAACGGTGCACGGAGCTTTTACTTTTCTATACGTCCCTTTTTTCCCATTGAGGAAAATGTTTTCACTGCCTAACACCTGTTTACTTTCAGAAGTTGCTGGAAAACCTTTTCTGTTCGTATGCTAGCGAGTAATTGTGCATGTTTTTCTCAGCCTGCAAGAATGCCTTTCAAAGGAGCGTGTTAAAATAGCTCAGTGTTCCTTCACAGCAAATGGGTGTTTTTCAGCAATACCTACCCCTGTGGCTCATAGGAGATAATTGCAGGATAAATGCGAACCTCAATGGCGTAAAAGGCTTCCCGAGCACCGCATATCTAGAATTGTATGAAACGAGCAGGATCTTAACCAGTTCAAAGCCTGTCTCTAATGCTTGCACCTTTTCACCAAAGACTTCATTTACTCTCCAAGACTCCAGCTGCTTGCACAAATTGTTGAACTTTTAGTTCCTGCATGTTCGTTTATCTCGCCTCAGAAATTGCGGCTTGTGCTGTCTGCCTTTTTTTTTTTTTTTTTGCTTTTTAAACTTCCTCACGTTGTGTCTCAAGTGGGTCTCTGTAATTTGTGCCCTGGATTTTGAAGAGACCATAACAGTCGCTCTGCAGTCACCTCTCAGTTGTGTCTACCTCGAAGAAAAGGTAGTGTTTGCAAGCCAGTTACCTTAATAGAAGGGGGGGGGGGGTAAAAGGGCCACCTTTATTTCAACACCTTCAGCCAATGCTTTCTCCAATAATTGCACAATAGGTGTAATAAGGGGAAGTTTGTTAACGAAACGAGGTTTGCATGACGACGAACCAGATACTGCAAATTAGAATGGACTGATTTGTTGCGTATTCTTATGCATGCGTGGGTGTATTAGGGCTGGGCTCAGAAAAATCGATTCATCGATCAATATCGATTTTTGTTAGAAAAATGCGATATCGATTCAAAAATTCGTGGATCGATCTTTTCCTGGACACAATACTTTATTTTCACGATTG
This sequence comes from Chrysichthys thysi, assembly GCA_030068315.1. Taxonomy (NCBI): domain Eukaryota; kingdom Metazoa; phylum Chordata; class Actinopteri; order Siluriformes; family Claroteidae; genus Chrysichthys; species Chrysichthys thysi. The sequence goes on from JAQLOM010000007.1 coordinate 1,981,507, forward strand.
CGCAAGGAGAGCTATAAAACCGTGAGACCGGCGAAACCGAAACCAGATTGAGCCACGGCTGAAGTCACCGTCTGGAAAAACAAAAGCAATCTGAAACTGCACACAAAGAAATCTCCAAATAAATCTATCAAATCGAATCGAGAATTGAATCGGATCATGACCTTGTGAATCGGAATCGGATCGATTCAGGAAATCAGAAACGATACCCAGCCCGAGTATGTATGGATATATGTGCCGACGGGTTCGGACAAATATTTCAAAATGTTACTCGGGTTCGGGTTGGGTTCGGTCACGTCAGCACAAAAACGTTTGATATTTAAAATGGTAAAGTTGCTTTTTGTTCATTAAAAAAAAAAATACAGTAGGGTTAGGCTCCTAGGCTAGGCCACGCTGGATCTTTTGCTTTCTTCCTGTGCGCGGGGATTTATTTCCGTAGCCTTGACAACGCAACATTTCATCCAGGAGCCTAATAAGCATCATGGAAGACGTGAAAAAGAAATTATCGGGAGAATTTAAAACAACTGAATATCAAGGAATTTAATTTTCAATTGGATTTTTCTTGTACCGTGCGCATTTGTGACCTGTGACTGCAATCATTGTGAATGTCTTTTCTTTTAACAGTTGTTTAATAAAGGCAGGATACACAAGCTACACAAGGATACACAGTTTGTTTTACCTAATAGAGTATCATTATGATCACTTAGCAGCGCCTGTTTTGGCCAAGCATTAAAATTCCAATCGGGTTCACGTCGGGTTTGGACAGAAACATATAAATGCATGTCGGGTTCGAATTGGGTTCGGTCACTGCTTTGTCGGAGGCGGGTCGGGTTCAGACAGAAATAAGAGGTCCGAACAGCACTCTAACACACACACACACACAGGTGCTCCCTGAGTTTCAATGGCCCGTCTTAGGATTTTTCGAAGTTACGATGACTATTGTGATGCGCTAAAAATTGTAAAATATTAGAAAATATTAAAAATTCATGGGCAGGCATCGTGGGTAGGCCAGCGTAATGGCGTATGATGTAGGCGGATGTTCAGCCGACACCCGGAAGTGCGCGTTCGATGCTTGGATTACTTGCCTCACGTGATGCCTTACTCTCTCCCACAACTCAGTTACCTTGTGTATCAGTGTACTGTACAGTGCATTACCGCGGATATTAACGAAACGGCTTCAGCGGCGGCTGTCTGTAGCCGGAGCTCAGTATTTGTGTAGCGGGGTGTCGCAGCTGGACAGAGCTCAGAGACACAGTGTGGCTGTATACATCATACAGGTGTGTGGATCTCTCTGACAAACTCTCTCTTTTGACAGAAATGTGATTTAAATGAAATCTCGCTTAAATGTTAACTCACTCCACAGCATGAAATATCGGTCTCTCTCTTAACCGAGCACATACAGAGCTTGTAGCATCGTGGAGCATGACACAAAACTCTACAAAATAAATATTAAAACAACTGAACTTCAACTGATAACATAAGTACATATTCTTTAAAACTAAAACAACACAACAGGACTACACAGTCACTCATTTTACCGTATTAAAACTTTACAATTCATTTTCAGCAGGAGCAGCATTAAACACATTCAGGAAGTAAACAAGGGGATAAAGACGGCAGCCTTAAAGCGACAGTACCCAGAATACTCACACTTCCAAATTGCACTTTTTTCTTAAATGGGACTGAACACACACATTTTAACTAATCAAGTAAAAGAACAGTTGAGATATTGAAGTTTCAAACAAACAGGAAAAACAATAAATTATAAACATATCATTTCAGCCTGGTTACATAAGCTAGGCTAAGATACCTAAGGTAGGCTTAGTGGTTCAAAACAGTGGTTCGACTTTGTTTCACTTTGTTTCAAAACTTAAGTTTGAAGGAAACAATTATTATTTCAAATAAATATCATTATTTGTAACCTTGTCAGTGTCTTTACTATATTTTCTATTCATTTTCCAACTCGTGGTATATAAAAGTGTGACTGTTCATGGAAGACAAAATTGTCTGGGTGACCCCAAACTTTTGAACGGTAGTGTACATCTCGAAAAAATAAGCATCGACATCAGTGTTAAGGCATATCTGCGTGGTTCTTGCACTCGTATATCGTTTAAGTAACACTGTTAAAAATCTGTACACCGAAACCCATGGCTGACTTCTGAACGGCTTCTTATCGGAGATTACGTAGGCTGAGGAAGCCAGGATTTCTCCTATATGTCAAGGGAGCCTTTTGCACCCCACAGACTACTATGTATAGAAAGGAATCACTTTAAAAACTTAGCATTTTCTGCCTTGACGTCTTCTCTGACAGGAGGGATGAAATTTCTGTTACTTAGAGAGAAGCACTCAGCACATACTGTACACGCAGGGTGTAAGCGTTCCTCCGTCCTCTCACTTTCCCGCTCGTGAGCCTGCATCAGGTCGGCGTGGAGTACCACAAGCTACACAACAGGCAGAGGTACTAATTTAATACTCATATGAACTACTGCTATATAAATGAGGAGAGAAAAACAGAAGAATGAGTGGCAGCTTTATGTAAAACTGCCTAATAGGTGGTCCACGAAGCTGCTTCTGCATTTTGCACAACGTGATGCCCCTTCAGTTTTACAAGGACCTCGGTAACAAATAAAATACACACAGCACATCCCCTGACCGTACAGAAAACATAACTGATTTGAATTAACAGTAACCGTAAAATACACATGCAACATGTGTACTTCAAGGTATGGTGGACCCTCAGAATGTAATTCGTTCCAAGACAATTTTTCCCATTGAAATGAATGTAAATACGTACAATGGATGTGTTTCAGCCTCAAAACATGTTTTTAAAGTGTATTATGGGTTTATGTGTGGCCATAAAACATAGAATAAAATTA
>JAQLOM010000007.1:2135329-2145996 GCA_030068315.1 Chrysichthys thysi
TAACAACCAACGATTTATACAGGAAAATCATGAAGATTAACAAGGTTGCCCAAACTTTCGCATCCCACTGTATATATACAGACATCTAAAGTGTGTAAGGATGCAGACTTGCATATCGTGAAAGAGTGAAATATTGGCGCATGTCTGCACTGGCTTACTCGGTTTGTGTGCAGTTGCCTTTAGAGAAATGTCACTATTGCGTGAGTGCTACTGACAGGACATCCTCATCGTAGACAGGTGGAATGTGTGATCGGATAACGTGTCTACAGCGGGGTAAGAAAAATCCTGAGAGTTTCTATGTTGCATTTTTTTTTTTTTTTCTTTTTGGATTCCAAAATGTACCATAAGAAAGACCCCGAGTGAAGAGCAGCATCTTAGAAGCATGTCCGTGAATTTGAGGATTTCTTCGCGTTGGGTAATTAAAGTGTAAAACCTGCCAATCCATTTTAGATCAGATCCATCAGAGCATAGTGGTGATCATTCGCTTCAGTGAAATAGATGAGGCTCAAGGAAAATCAGACTTTCTGTACCTTTTAACACGGTTGGAATTTAAATTGAAACAACATCTTACAAATATCGCAGAATCATGGCTCGAATGTCGATGCGTTCGTTCAACGTTTCCTTTTTCTTCTTCTGCTGAGTTTTTCAAAATTGATGCTTGAAACGTGGGGGTTTTCTCCCCATCCCTGATAAAATCCAGGATTTTCAGTCTTGTCTCAGACTTTTGGAACCCACTGTGTGAGTGAGTGTGTGTGTGTGTGTGTATGTGTGTGTGTGAGCGCTGACCTCCTTCAGCTCACAGCTTTTAGTCTCTAATCTCATTCTCCATGGCTGTCCTGCCAATTACCAATCCTCTTACACTCCCACTGTGACCATGGCAAATACTCTCTTAGTCCTACACACACGGAATACAGTATCTTTACCACACACACACACCTCTCTGACACGACCCCATGCCACTGTAAGCTCTTGTTCCTAGCTGTTGTACATGTTTACAGGATGTCATCATCTGCTCCCAGGAGGTCAACGCGTCAGTCAACCCCACGAGTCTCTATTAAGTAGACCGCGCCTCCCGCGCGGCCGTTTCCTTTAATTATTCAGTGTTGTTTTGCCTGTTCGTGTCCTCGATGAGCAGACGCTGATTGACTAGTGGTGCAATTAACTGCATTGCAGCGTTTGTGTTGTGTTTCAGAATAAATCTCTCATTAGTCCACATTAAGGACCTTGTTGCTTGCATTCTCTCTGCATCTCTCTCTCTCTCTCTCTCTCTGTTTGCATGTGTGGTATTTTTTTCCACGTTTTAATTAAATGCTCTACTGTCTCTTCATTTCCGTTTTCTGTACATATGCGCTGTTTACCTGACAATCTTATAATCAAATTACGCCTTTGACTGTATGCTTACCAATGCATTCCCCCCCTTTATGGCCAACTGTTAACTGAACCTTATGATAGAACCGCTTTTGAGTCTTATTGCCACAAAGTGTTTATCTGCTCAAGACAACCATCCGTGTTTTGTTTTTGTTTTTTTTTGTTGTTGTTGTTTGTTTGGGGTTTTTTTTTGTTTTTGTTTTTTGTTTTTTTATAAACCATTATCGGCCAGTTGTGATACAACTGTGGTGATCCGTTTTAAAGCGTCTAACCCTTTCGGTGCTGGAGGGGGGGGTAAAGAAAAAAGCATTTTTTTTTTACTTTGCCCCCAGTGCTGAATATTTTATGTGTAAATTCGGGCCGTCGCTTTGACTTTGCGCCAGTAGAAACCGTTGAGGTGGTGTTATCTTTACGTGATGCAGCAGAACAAGTGGAAGCTTGACACGTTTTTCCCCTTGTGGACGGTCCTGCAATTTCCATTTCAAGATCGCTAGAAGCCCTTGCAGTTTCAGTTTCACTCTCTCTATCCATCTCCGCATCTTCAAAATCATTATCAGACAGGTCAGATATCTCATCCAGCACTAATTTCAGAGCCTCCTCCTCGTCGCTAAACTTTCCTTTCTGCTGCATTTTTACTGCATATCGTAATGTAGCTTGTCAACAACGTGCTCCAGATGATACTCTGACACACAACAGGAACAGTACATTACTAAAAATTACCTCGAGTGTCGCCGCCTAGCGAGTACAATTGGACTATTTAATTTTGTCGACTTTTGTTGACGTGTATGCATGGCCGTAACACCGAACCCCTACATGTCGACTTTAGTCGACTCCCGCACCGAAAGAGTACAAGCGCGTGTGAGTATCAGTTGGTCATCTATCCTTTACTAACACATGCGAGTCTTTACAGGCCAGCGAGATGAGCAGGCGCTCGAGGAGAAGACGTTCCTTAAGAAGAGGATCAAAGAGCTGAAAGTACTGGATCCAAAGACCGCCCAGAACCTTTGTGAGTGCACGTCCTCTTCTGCCTTATACACTAGGTGGGCAAAAGTATGCGGACACCTGACTGTCACACCCAAATGTGTTTGTTGAACATCCCATTTTGGATTCAGTCCTCGGTTTGCTGTAATAGTAACCAACAATGGTCTGGTAGGGCTTTCCACTAGATTATTATTATTATTAGTAGTAGTAGTAGTAGTTTTTAACCTCGTTTAGCCTCAAGAGCATTAATGAGGTCATTGGTGTAGGGTGGGGAGGTCCGGGGATCACGCTGCGTTCCAGTTCATTCCAGAGGTGTTCACTGGGGTCGAGGTGGAGGACACCTTGTGTTCTTCCACTCCAACCTTGGCAGAGCAGATCTTCCTGGAGCTCGCTTTGTGTATAGGGGCGTCGTAATGCTGGAACAGGTTTAGGTACAATAAACAATTGAGATAAGTGGAAGGCCCGCTTACAGGTGGGTACGATGTTTGGATGTCCACGTATTTTTAGCCTTACAGTGTATATATTCTTTCTTTCTCGCGTTCTCTCTTTCTCATTACTACTCTTGCGTTTCCAGCTTCATTTAACACACGGTTGAGCATTTCCTCTAATTCGTATGCTTCTTATAGCTGTTGTTTCAAGCGCTCCTGTGGAGAATCTGGCAAATACCATTCTGCTGTTCTGGGTGTAATATAGACAGAGGAGAACGTGTTTTACTTTGTTTCCCAGGACTGGGGAAATACAACTGAAAATAATTCCAATGGAGTGTCCACGCGTGAACAGATTCACCCAACGACTGAGGTTTTTCGGAGTATTTTTAGCTTTCGCGTATATGCCACAGATGTGCTAGATAGAGTTATGGGATATAACGCTGCTGGATTTTGCCGTTCAAATTGCCAACCATATGCTTCCATGAGCCCGTGGGTTCGGGGCAGTTCAGGGGCAGATTGAAGGACGACCGGCACGTTCCTCAGCCACTTGGCGCTCACAGCGTGCTTGGTATAATGAAGCACTCGGCGATGAAGTTTCTAATAGTTAAAACGTCTGGCCACCCGTGAGTAAAGTGCTGCTCTAGGCGCCGTTTCCTGCTCCATCCTGTACAGATGCGGAGATCCTCAGAACAAAACACGACAACACCACCCCCGCCCCACACACACACACACACACACACACACACACCCTTTCCACTTCCACTTTCGTTGTCTTTCTCTCTCGCTCTGTATGTAATTAAACGTAAGACCCTGAAGTCATACACCGCGCCAGATGTCGTTCCGTTCTGCGCACACATTCCTTTATTTCCCGTTTCTCCCCACACCTGTTTGTCAAGTCTCAGGCAAAGTTCAGAGCCCGTTCTCTCGCTCTTCCACGAGTCTTTATTACACAGAAGAAGTGACCCGGATCCTATAATGCGTGCTATAATTGAGCCAGCCTGAACACCTCGAGTCAAATCACACTCTTTAAAACCTCTCGCTCAAGCTCTATTGTCGTAAAACGCTAAGTACCCGCCTCGCAGCTATTCCGCACGCTTTAATAAAGAACCTGAAAGAGAGCGGGCCGAGCCGCTGTCGGATGCTGCAAATAGATCAGGCCCACGGCAGTTCATACATGTGCGCGAAACGGGCTGAAAAAGAGCGGAATTTCCTTCACGCTTTATTTACCGAAAGCGATGGATGTGCGGGAGAGCGCATTGTGCCTTCATCACCTCCCCCCCTTCCTCGGCATGTGAAGAGAGGTAGCGTTCATAGTGCTTTGTTATGTGGACAATGTCTTGGAAGTGATGTGCAGAACAGCACCAGGTCCTCAGGCATAAACATTCCCATCTCTATTTTAATCTTTGAGCTTTACACACACTGCCAAGTTTACAGCTCGGCATAAATACACGTACGCTCACAAAGACTCAGAGATTCACCGAACGCCTAAAATGCAGATCATAGATCATAAAGGGCTCCTTTTTTATAACGAACGCAGGAACTAAAAAGGGAACTGAACAGTTAGTAACAGCACAGAAGGGGAAGGGGGGGTCGCTCGAACCGCATGAAGCATTCACGTACCGTTAAACTGCATCAAAGTATAAAAGGTTAAAATGGTTTTACTCCCGTGTCTGTTTTTGAACATCAGTATTTTCATCACGCTCCTTCAACTTTAGGCCATGTCAAAAAAAAAATGTAAAAATAAAGAAGGAGAAGAAGAAAAAGATGATTTAATTTGCGATGGCAGTCAGGAGAATTCCGTGTCGCAAGCATCATGAACCACTTCACAGCGAAAGCGTTTAATCACATGCCTGAGTTAAACACCGAGCATTTAGCCACCTAACCTGCTGAATTGGAGGTAGAGACCGTGCTCATTTTCAGGCAGGTTTCTCGCCAAGTTTCTCACGTCGGCTGTTTTGCAGTGGAGGGAATTAAAACACGCTAGTATTACCGTCCTGGTTTTGTTATTTCTGCTCTCTGCCCGTCTTCGTTAGCAAGGTTGAGGTAAAAATTATAATAATAATTAATAAATAAATAATTTTGGGAGGGGAATAAACCTGCTCATTTTTTTCTACGACTTGAGATAGCGGTCCCCAAAAACCAACATGCTCACGTTGTGTTTAAAAACAAACCAACCATCGACATCAATGACAACCGACAGTCAAGAATGCTGTCCAAAACAAACAGTCTCACTGCACCATGACGATGCACGTCCTCGTTCAGCAGCAGAGACAGTGAAATGGCTCGGGTTCTGAGCCATTATCACATCTTCGGTCCACTGAAGGAGGCGCTGCGCGGTCGCAGATTCACCTCTGATGATGAAGTAAAGGAAGTGGGGCTCACCAGACTTTCGGAGCAGAAGGAAAAACAACTTCTCTGCAGGAATCCAGACGATGAACACGACGACAAATGTGTGGTATTGCATGGGGACTATGTGGAACAGTGATGTGTTCAGGTTCTCACAGTTACTTCGGTTAAAGCTGTTAAATGTATTTTGCCTTTACTTTCTGATTCTCCCTCATGTGAGATGATGTGTGTGTACGTATATACACTCATGAGATGAGTGACATGGATTTGTCCTATCTCACACTCTCTCTCTTTCACACAGCCATTTTTCTGGGTTCCTTCCGTTTGCCTTATGAGGAGATCAGGAGGATGATTGTGGAGGTAGATGAGGAGCAGCTGACAGAACCTCTGATCCAGGTAACACATCCTTCCACCTCCAGTCTTCATTAGTTACACTTAATGATTCGAGAAGCGTGACGGTTATAAAGTACTCGTGGGCCGTCCCATAGCGTTCATCGCTCTGTGTCAGCGTGTACACTCGCGCTTCAGACGGCTCTCTCGGCTCTGGTCCACCTGCCTTTAGAGGTGATGAGTGAGCTGGGGGTTATTTCTGTGTCACGATTAAAAGAAATAATAATAATAATAATACAGTAATTTTAAAAGAAATGCGCGGGAGATCTAGATTTGTGCATGGATTTAAAAGGCAGCCGTTGAAGAGATTCAAGCGTAAATCAAGTAGCATTGATTATAAACAGATTATTATTGAAAAAGGACGGGCAACCAGTGGGCAATTTCTTTTCATTTAAACGTGCATATAGGCTAGCGAGGTGATTTGCCCATAATAAACAGTCGGCTTAGGCAGATTTCTGAACAAATTTGGTTACATATCGATCAGAGGCTCCTAAATCAAATCACCGCAGATCCAGCGGTACTATCAGACATCGAGTCGTCGCCTTAAGAAGGTTTCCAGCCCTATGAAGTAGTTTTCCCTTGAGCAGGTACATTCTCAGCAGCATTAATGACTGAAAGCATTAGAAATGTTTTTTGTATCCTTGGTAACAATATAGCTCTGCCGTGATTAGAAGGGGTTTGTTGGTACCCTGAACCAGCCCTAGCTCCAGCATCGTTACCGCGTAGGTATTTTTATTTATTTTTTTTTTTAAATCCAACAAAAAAAGCGTATTAAATGAATGGGCAGTGGTCTGTGCCTTCGAGTTTGCTGGCATTCCGAAGCATCAGCCCTGTCTCGCCATCATGCCTTTCTGACATCTTGTTAGAGCCACAGAAATGGACAGCATGAGGAAGAAAGAGACTCGGACCGCGCTGTTTGCTGGAATGCTTTCATCCGACATCCTTCTCGGTCAAGCCCTGGTTCCATAATTACCGCAGTCAGCTCTGCTGCAGGGACTTGCAGAGGAACGTGTGTGTAAGGAGGCACACTGAGGGCATCTTCATGTTCACCCAGCCTGACATAAACTTTGTTATAAAGTTACTTTCACTCATCCAATATGAGCACTAAGCCCTCGAAGCCTTCCCGGTTTAGCAAACGCCATCCACGCTGTTGATCTGACCGATCGAATATGTTGAAGGATCACGCCGTGTAAGTAGATCGAGAGCGAGTTCTAATGCGTGGTTTTGCCTCAGCGGCGTTTTAATTCAAGTGCCTGGCTTGGTAAATATCAGAATGTGTAAAGTGGAGCCTCGCGGTGTGGCTTGAGCAAGCGAAACAAACCCCCCGCGTCAACGGCCCGGTTCTCAAATGCGGATTTATGTCGCGGCTATCAACATCAGCGGCCTGGAGATATAGATTTCCTTTGCTCTAGACGACAGATTATTGTGCGGATATTGATATATGGCGTTGGGCGGGGATTATTTTCGCTAAATGAGAGTGGACTGCATAATGATAAACCATTTATCTGCTCTTTAATGAACTTACTGGAGGACGAACGAAGGGGAATGAGAGGAATCACTTTGGCAAATGCACACATAAATTGAGAAGAGCAGGGGCTGCATTCGTAATGCGGCGATAAAAGACAAGGTTGAAGGCAGGCTTCTGTTAAAGGAGGCCAGGATTTGGGGCCTGGATGCTGGTGCCCGTGAGGCCAGAGTGTAGTCTGGAGAACGTCAGGAAATACAGATTCTGCCGTGTTATTTGGCTGTTGTTGCCTCTGTCTTTTTGCCCCCTGGCCTCACTCTGTGGTTGTCTGCTTTAGAGTCTGGTGAAGCACCTCCCTGAGCAGGAACATCTCAACGCCTTGGCCAAGTATAAACACGAGTACGCCAGTCTGTCTGAACCCGAACAGTTTGGGGTTGTGGTAAGTATTTACACGCAAACACACACGCTATGATTTTTCAGGACATACGATTATAGGCTTAGGCTAGATACTGATGTTTCTCTGATCCCAGAGTTCCATTTTAAAATGTCATGATGATAATTTTAATCGTCCAGAACGCTCCAATAAATAACTAAATAAATAAATAAAACCATTCAAATGAGTATTTCGATCATTTCAGAATTAAAGAGAGTAAGGAAGGGTGTAATAATATTAAGAACTATGTAGTCGGGCATTTGGCAGTCACAAAAACGCAAACTTAAACTTAAGAAAAAAAAGTTGGTACCGACTTGGAGGCCATTTTAATATTTCGGCTCAAAATTGTTAATAGTAAACCGATATAACAATTAAATTGTGTCTGAAAGCCGAGTTGGCCGTTAACACTGGAGCGTTCACGTGCCGCTTGGCTCGTCTCTCATTGAGTTTGGGAGAAAAACACTGCTCTTATAGGACATTTCTGAGTTTTCATAGAACTCCTACACAAAAGTACCTGCGTCCTATATAAAATGATTTTCTGCCCCTAACCCTAACCTCAGTAATCAGAAAAGAAATAGCTTCACCTTTTTTTTTCTTCTTCTTCTTCTTCTTCTTCTTCTTCTTCTCAAAAAGCTCCTATAAACAGCATGGTGCGTCATCGGGACTATCTTGCTGGTGGTTTTATATACTGAAGTTTGTATTTTAGTGCTCTGTCAATCAAAAAAAAAAAAAAAAAACCCACAAAACACACACTTTCTGGTAATTCAATACAGAGAACATTAGTAAATGCAAGTTTTGCCCGTGGTACATTAGTGTACTTCCATGTTCCTTGTATTTACAGCTCGTCACATTTCCACTCTGCCCAAAATCAATAAACACCCTAAAGGCTTCTCTCTCGCCTGCTTTAAGGAAGCTAAACGTTTCTCAAGCTGTTCATATACGCTAATCTTACACGGTCAAAAGTAGTCAAGTTGCTTTGTTGGAGGTCACTCGGCTTGTTGTTAAACTTAAAAATATTGAATAGTACAATTTCTCCATACTGGTTAAACCAAAAGCTTGAAGAAATCATCCCTTAACCCTGGAGCACCCCTGGGGCCATATTTGACCATAACTTTTATTTTACTCTACTATTCAACCCACTCATTGGTTGATGGACGTAAGTGGACATCCCAGGAGGTCTCATCAGGACCATTTCATAACATGTAGTAGGAAAGGGTGAATAAAAAAAAATAAAATAAAAAAAAACACTTGTTTTTGGGGTTCTGTATCAGCATTTTAGCCAATGGAGATATTTTTCCTATTATAACGTGATAAGGGCGTGGGATTTCCAGGGTTAAACCAGTTGATTTCATGAATCCTATTTGAATTCCTATCCAACTCTGAATAGAATAAACGAAATGATGTTTCCTTCCCGTTTAATGTGTTCTCGAGGGCAGCGTTTATGGCTCTTGGCGAACAACCAACCGTCTGATTCGTTAGCCAGTGCGTGGACACTTGGGCGAGAGATTTCCGTTTTCAGTTGCTTTGCAGTTACATCAACAAGATTTTCTAGTGGACCAGAACATTAAAAAAAAAAAAAAAAAAGCTGCTGCATTCAGAAGGACAGAACGATTTAATTAGCAGAAATGAGACTCGCGTTTGTGGACTGGAACAGCTATTTTTGTCGCCTTTACATACCTGGTGATGCCTCCGGTCTTGGGTTTAACAGATTGACATGTTTATGAACTTTAAAGAAAGTCACTTGGTTGATTAGCACATGGCATGTTCGCTAATGATAAAAGTCATTAACAAAAGTGAAGTCTGTTGTCCATGGAGATTAGCACCTGTACCCTGCATCACTCTGATCAGCGCTGCTAAGTGAAACAGAAGCTCCGAGCTCAAGGCCTCGTTAAACACTCATGGTAAAGCGCGCATGAGGCGACATCTTTGCAAGTCATTGGGAAAGCCTGGGGGACCATGACTTAATAATGATTATTGCACCTTGCATGTTCCATTTAGCTCATGCCCCACTCGCACGCCCCCAAACCCCTAAACATATGTAGAAGTTCAGCCATGTTTATTCTTGCTCTCACTGCGTCTGTCTTTAAATGCCACTTAATCCACATTATAGTTAATCACATCTGCTCCACTGTCCAGCACACGCAATGTCAGCTCAGAGCACTGGTCCAGCTGAACCTCTAATCTGTGTGTGTGTGTGTGTGTGTGTGTGTGTGTGTGTGTGTGTGTGTGTGTGTGTGTGTGTGTGTGTGTGAGAGAGAGAGAGAGAGAGGCAGTGATGGATAATTCAGTGAGCTGTCCAGCATTTATGATGGATAAAAATGAAAGTATCTCATTTTTGTTTTTTTTCTCTTTCTGCTGGAAGACTGAGTGTTTATGAAATCTGGAAAGCCAGGATTTAAAGATTAATGAAGACTATTGTATAAGAGTAACAGTAATGTGATGACTCAAGTAAATGTGCTTTGATGACTTGAGTAAGAGGACTGTGATGACTGATATGAAAAAAATTTACAACTTCGGCAAAAGAACTGTGATGACGTGAGTAAGAGAACTGTGGTGACTGAAGTAAAAAAAAACAAAAAAAAAAAGCTGATGAATCCAGCAACAGAACTATGATGACTCGAGAACTGTGAGGGCTCAAATAAGGGAACCGTGATGACGCAAATAAGAGAACCGTGACTCAAATAAGAGCGTTGTGATGACTCACATAAGAGAGCTATGATTACTCGAGAAGGAACTATGAGGACCTGAATAATTTGCTGTGGTGACTCAAATTAGAGAGCTGTGATGACTCGAATAAGACAGCTGTGGTGGCTCGAATAAGACAGCTGTGGTGGATCGAATAAGAGAGCTGTGGTGACTCGAATAAGAGAGCTGTGATGACTCGAATAAGAGAGCTGTGGTGGATCGAATAAGAGAGCTGTGGTGGATCGAATAAGAGAGCTGTGGTGACTCGAATAAGAGAGCTGTGATGACTCGAATAAGACAGCTGTGGGGCTCGAATAAGAGAGCTGTGATGACTCGAATAAGAGAGCTGTGATGACTCGAATAAGAGAGCTGTGGTGACTCGAATAAGAGAGCTTTGGTGGCTCGAATAAGAGAGCTGTGATGACTCGAATAAGAGAGCTGGGGTGACTCGAATAAGAGAGCTGGGGTGACTCGAATAAGACAGCTGTGGTGGATCGAATAAGACAGCTGTGGTGGATCGAATAAGACAGCTGTGGTGACTCGAATAAGACAGCTGTGGTGACTCGAATAA
>JAQLOM010000007.1:2253216-2267795 GCA_030068315.1 Chrysichthys thysi
GTGTGTGTGTGTGTGTGTGTGTGTGTGTGTGTGTGTGTGTGTGTGTGTGTGTGTGTCTGTGTGTGTGTGTCTGTGTGCGTGCGCGCGCTTTGGGGATGCTGTAATTACAATGTGTTTGGTCTATGTGATGGGTGAACAATTACAGCCACTAATTGTGGAGGTGTTTGTCTTTTGGGGGCTCAGTAGAAGACAACCTTGCAAAAAGAGCTCATTTGTAGCAGGCCACCAAAGCAAAACAAGTGACCCATGCTAGACATGAGTGCGAACTCTCATTATAAGCTAATCAAAGGCTGTTTAATTGGCTGGCCATCCATAAATACATAAGTTTTTAATAAATCCCCAAGTTACGATGGCTCGACTTACGAGTTTTCGAAGTTAAAATGATGATTGCAATGCGCTAAAAATTGTATAATGTTTAGAAAATGTTTTTCGCGAGTAGGCTTCGCTACATAACAGCGTATGACGTATGCAGACGTTCGGACGACACCCAAAAGTACGCGTCACTCGCCTCGCGTGATGCGTCGCTCTCTCCCATGACTCATGGAGTTAACTTGTGTATCGGTGTAGAGTACTGTGCATTACCAAGTGTTTTTTGTGTGCTTCAAGAACTAATTTTAATTCCAAAGCATGTCTTCTAAACGCCTCAGCATGTCTCCTACAGCAAAGGGCTCCTGGTTATGCTAGGCTAAGATAGGCCAAGATACCGAAGCTAGGCTAAGCAGTGGTTCGACATAGTACTGTTTTCCACTTACAATGGGTTTAGCAGAATGCATCTGCATTGTAACTTGAGGACTACCTGGATATCAAGTATTTACTAAATTTATTATTAATAGACTACTAATAAATACCAGTTACTTTCTACATTGTTAAATATTAACTGCTAGTTCCTCACTATATAATTGCCTGTTAGCTACCAGTTTCTTTCTACGTACTTGCCTATGTTAACTACCAGTTAATTACTGCATACTTTATTATCTATTAGTTGCAACATACTTATCAGCTACCAGTAACCTACAGCACTGTATAATAAAAAAAAAAAACAAATATGTGGTGGTGGTGTTTTTTTTTTTTTTTTAACTCGCATCTATGTTTCTATTCGCAAAGCAAGAGGTACTCGGTATGTTTAGGTAATAAATAGTGTCCGTTGGGTGAATGAAGTGTGCAGTTGAGTCAGGCTTCTCTCTTCATCTGAGCATGTCCAGGTTGAACCTGTGCAATCTGAGCGTCTGATGCCGAGTTTTCCGTGACTTTTTAATAAGCAGTCCTTGATACTGAGGTTGTTCTCTGATCCAGATTGTTTACGAGAATCTCCTGCTCTGAATTTTAAAGGGTAACAACTCTACGTCCATGCTGCCTGTGCGTAATCAAGATTAGAAACCTTGATTGTTATGGGTCTCTTCAGGAGAGAAGAAGAAAAAAAACCCACACAAACAAAAAACCTTAGACACACGTGATGTTTTTTCGTGATCTGAAACAATTCTATCGTATGCTTCATCCGTTTCCCTCGCAATCCTGACAAAAAGGTGTGCAGTAAAAGGAACCTTGAAAAAGCCCTCCAAAGAAAGGAGCTCTTCAAAGATCACCTAGGACGGCACCCTCCTGTCCATTAAAGGAGTGCCGAGCCTCAATATATCTTGTGCTCATAATCCAAGCCATTCCCTTGCTTTCGTTCATGCCACTTTTTTTTTCCCCTCTCCCCCTGGAGGTTCGGTGAGAGAAATCTTTCTCCTTCTACTTCCATAGTGGTTACCTGGGGAACCATAATCCTGCCCCAGCTCAGTATTCCCAATTATCCACCGAGAGATGGAAAAGAGAAAATAGTCCAGTTCCAAACTGCGTCTGCTCTCGCTTGGAGAATGTTAATGCTCTTATTAAGAGAGATTAATTGCCTAATGGGTTTTTTTCCCCCCATTGTTCTGTTCTCCCCCTCCTTCTTCTAGTGTACTCTCACTACCAGCCTTCTGCTCCCCCCACTGTTTCTCTCTGTGGCTGCTCCCATCCACTTGTTACGCATACACACCACACGTACACATACTCAAACATTTATCACTGTTGTGTGTGTGTGTGTGTGTGTGTGTGTGTGTGTGTGTGTGTGTGTGTGTGTGTGTACTATTTTGACTCAGGCCCAGGCGAATGTGTGAGTGTAGCCTCATGGAGAGTGATTACAAAGCTGAGACAAGGGACACTTCTGCTCAGAAGCCCAGCCTACATAACGGCCTTCTGCTTCAAATGTACAGCCACACAGCCCATTCCTCAACCCGTGACTTATTCTCTCTCTCTCTCTCTCTCTCTCTCTCTCCCACTATTTCTCTCTCGAAATTTCTTTCCTTATTTCTCCGTCATGATTTATTAAAGCGCTTGCCAGCTCCGTTAAAGAACGCACGGACGCTCCTAAGAGAACCAGAGCTGCCGATTTATTTGCGGCATCTATCTGGTGGCAACCTTGGACCTGTTTTGGAGACGTTCAAGCATACTAGTTTTTTTGTTTGTTTGTTTCGCAGGAGAGATGGTGTTGCCGCACATCAGATGGCAGTACAGCCCTGCTGCAAACCGTCTTTTTCACCTCATCGTAATGGAGCTCGATGGGCTACGGTCGCGATCTGACTGTGCAGGTCTCTGTTATGCAATATGTTCTGTTGCAGTGCATTATTATGCACAAAGTATCCCTTCGAGTTTGTGTTAGCTGCAACTTGGTCAGCAGCAGTGTACTGTTCAGGTGTGACCTCATGGCCCTTGTGTGTTCAGGGAAAACTCGACCAAAGCATCACTCTTTCACCACCGGCTTGTACTTTTCACCCTCTCTTGAAGACGACCCTCTTGACCAATCCTGCACTTCCACACGGAACGCCTGACCAATCACAAACACTCCCGCAGTTATTGTTTCTCCTTGCGTCCATCCTGCAGGATTTTTTCTAATGATCTGTTCCGTCTCTTGAAAAATAGTCAAATTAATTGCTAAATTGATTAATTCAAACCATAGCAACCGTTATCCTGGTAAAGCACTTACTGAAGGTGAATCAATGAGTGTGAAAACATTGTGGGTGAGGAAGTTAATGAACATGGCCTTTCTTGCTTCCTTTGCAGCGAATTATGATTCTTCCATCAGCACGATACAAAAGAAACCTTGATTAATCCGGGCAGCAAATTATCTCTTTTCTGCTTGTCAACAGTCCAGTTTTAACATTCTTCATTATTTAGACATCGTTTTCCAGCCAAATTTCAACGTGTAGGGTTTTCTGACATGGCGTTCTGCACAGCAAAGAGTAATTCAGACTTGGTTGTGGTCTGTCTGGTTTGCGTAAATTAAAGCTAAGTAAACAAATAAAAAAAAAAAAAAAACACCCCCCCCCCCCCCCCCAAAAAAAAAAAAAAACGCTTACATCAACTAATGCATGCCGTGTTGGAGTTTATATGAAAGTGGTGGGTGTAAAATGGCAAATCAGACGAAGGTTCACCGTAGTAATGGTTTTCTTGATTTGATGGGATGTAGACACATCTCTACTAAATTATTAGAAGAGAATGGGAGAAAAGTCGGGTAGATTAGGCCAGTCCTGCCTCATGCTGCTTATGCTAATGCGATCCTCGCTAATTGAAAGCTGTTATGCAGCAATCAGCTACAGCCGTGTTCACTAGAAATAACCCCAACTGCATCTGCATATGAGAAGAATTTAAATGTCAAGTTAAGTCAAAATATGAAGAACAAGTAATGCACCTGAGTGAAGAATTTGTTTACAATCCCCTTTGAATGTACCGGAAATGCGGAGCCAGTTTTTCTTGTTGTTTTTTGCTATACACTAAATACATTTGGGTGTGAGATTAAAAAAAAAAACAAAAGAAATAAAAGAATATGAGATCGGAGTTTCAGCTTTTGTTTCCTGATGTGTAGATAGATGTTTTAAGAAACTCGGCACCTTTAGTGGCAGACCACCACCACCAAAAGTATTGGAACAAAGTCTTAAAGTATATTACAGTCAATAACACTTGTTATTTTTGCTCTGGTGATTGACTTGGCCAGTGTGAAAGCTTCCACTTTTTAACCCTGATGAGTTTCTTCGTTGTGCTGGCAGTGCGTTTTGGGGTTATTGTCTTACCCCGTGATGAAATTCCTCCCAATTACGTCCAGTGCATTTCTCTGTAAACTGGCAGACAGAATGTTTGTGTATCATCTGAATTCATTCTGCTCCTGCAATCATGAGTTACATCATCAATGAAGACGAGCGACGCCATGACCTCCACCATGCATGGCCAGTGAGCTAAAATGCTTTGGATCATGAGCAGATATTTCTTTTCCTTTCAGAGTTTTCGTTTCCTTCTCTTCATTTTAACCTCTGCCAATCTTGGTTTCAGGACTTTTGTGGCTCATCCCTGTATTTCTTTGTGGGTTCCAAAGTCATCTGTGAATGGTGGATTGTGTTAACTTCATCCCTGCCCTGTGGAGGTTGTTGATCACAACCCTGACTGTTTTTGAGTTTTTCACCACGGCTCTCACGGTCTCTTTTTTGTTTTTGTTTTTTCTAATCAACTGCTGCTGTTTTCTTTGGCCAACCAGATGTTAGTGCAGTATTCCCCTGCAGACATTCCATACTGCTGTATTGGCCATGCCCAATGCTTTTGCACTTGATGTAATTGAGGGAAGTGGAAGCTCAGGGGTTAGGATATTGGGCTCCTGATCACAAGGTTGGGAGTTCACATCCCAGCACCACCAAGCTGCCACTGCTGGGCCCTTGAGCAAGGCCCTTAAACCCTCAACTGCTCATTTATATTAATGAGATAAATGTAAGTTGCTCTGGATAAGAGCGTCTGCCATATGGCGCTAATGTAGTGTATCATTGATTTGCTCAGCTTCTAAACAGCTAGCTTTAATCCCATAGACAGCTCTCTGGTCTTAATGTTAGGTTTATCCTTTTACTTAATTAACTAATGCAGTCATGAGCAAAACATAGGGCTCAAAAGAATAGAAACATTCAGAGCTGTTAATCGTATAACCAGTGAATGTAACAGGGCACATCTGGGTAAGAAAAAACCACGTTAGGCGTGTGTTCCAATAATTTTGATCGCTCAGTGGAAGAGTGCGTTTAAACAAAAGGCGCCATGCTCTAAGTTGTTGTTGTTTTTTAAGCGCATCTAGATGTATCTAATCACAAAAGAATTGGCCTTGCTGTTTCAACACCTTCAAAGTTTGTTAACCTTTTGCTCAGTCAACCTATATAGCAGCATATTCGGATCCGTTCCTAATGCTTAACACAAATGCCTATTAAATTGTGCTCTCACTGTGAAATACATCGAAACGAATATGTTTCATGCTGTGTGTGCGGTATTCATTTTAAGTGATTGGTTTTGTCCCCCTCACTTTGTGATATATGAGCTGAAATGAGGAAAGTTCACCGTTCATTCGAGCCACTTCTCTGACATGGGTCATTTTAATAACAAAAAGAGCTTTTGTTCAGCCCAGTTGAACCTTGGTATAAAAATATCCCCATTGTGCTAATTGCAGTTTTATATATATAATATGTATAAACCTGCATTCATGTCAGTATATGGATTATGTGTTATGTGTTTAAAAATAAACCTGTAAGCTTCAGCACCTCTTTGAACAGCCTATAATCTGCACCTATTTTCTTCACAGTCATCCTTTGTGAAATGTCTCTGAGAAGTACAGAGAACACACACACTTACTGCTTACAGCGCGTCGTGGGGCATATAGCATGGATGGTTGGAAGCGTGAATGTTACCGTTTCTCCTAGTTAAAATCGTGCCTATTGAATGACAGTATTTGGATGTCATCACTTGGGTTCGCTTGAGTGAGAGACATAATATAGTAAAGTCAGTGGTAATTTAGGTTGCTAGAGTTAGTTGACCGGTTAGCTTGCTAAAAATAAGCTAATGTCAGTGCGTCATATAAATCATTGGGCTGTCATTGAATATATATATATATATAGCTGAGAATGTAGCGATGGCATCCGAGACTAATACACATCGTGCCTGTGGGTACCAGTGACGAATGCAAGCTGGAACTGGGAGTTAACTTGCTATCTGAGCACATTTTGGAGAAAAAACCTATCATATTTATGTATATTCATGGGTCCTGATGTTTCTACTAATATGAGCCATATTTATTATGATATGATCATCATCATCCTACATAGTTGATGATGGGTGATGATGATGGCAACCTTTTGGTATACGGTACATAGGACTCCGTGTCGGACATACCATAGTTACCATAGCTCGCTCTGTGCACTTCACAACACCTGGGAAGTTTGAGCACTTTTATATTCCTGCCTTGTAGTTTTCCAAGGATAAACAGTATGGGGCTTGTGGATAAACCTGGCCACCCTGCCTGGTTCTTGTGTGCCTGCATTATGGGTACTGCAATGAGATCACACGTGGCAACAGCATGGGCCACGCTTACCCCACCCACCCCCCATGGTTCAGAAAAAAAGAAGGCCAAGCATCCAACTGTGGGGATATACGGCTGGACACAAACACAACATAAATCTATTTCAGGTGGAAACTCCTCGCTCCACCTTAGCATCCCCCCCAAACCATTTTTGGTTTCCTTTGTAGCAGATTCATTCACTGGAATAAAATATTCTCCTTCCTGACTTTTCCAGTTTGTACTTTTTAGTTCATTATACATGTTACGTACAGGGTATGGTCCATTTTATGCCGTACATGTCAAAAATCACCTGCAATTATGGCTTGTGCAAAATACCAGAAGAGGCTCTAAGGAACATTCCAGGTCGTTTGCATAGTCCTTAACGCGTTTACATTGTGAAGCCGACAAGGCGTTGTCCCCCCCATGCCACATAGTCATCCGTGTTGCAGCGTCGCTTTTCAGTTGCGCTCCCGCTGTGACACGGCCAGCATTCCCGTTTTTCACTTGTGTACCTGTCAGTCCTCACAGGGTGCGTGGGAAGGAAGAGAAGAGCCCTAAACCCAGCAATACAGAGGTTCATTTGCATATCAGCATTTAATTATTAAAGGGTCACCGGTGGCTCTGTGTGGCTGTCCTGGCACTTAAAATCCCACACTTCCACTCGGATCTTGACCATTGTTTATGCTCTTCAGTCGAGAGCGAGAGCTTGTGCATTTGTGTGCATGCGTCTGATTGCGTTCCTCGGCCTGTATGTGAACTCCCTGTGCCACCTGACAGATTGGTTTCAGTTTTCCTACTTTTCTCCTTAGCGCATGTATTAAGTTCCGCGGTAAAATGCGAAACTCTCAGCCAGGGCAATTATGTGCTAATGGAATTTTAAAACAGGACCGGAGAACTGCATTCATCAGCACGTGATACCTGGCCTTTTCTCTTCATTATACAACCTGAATTGTGTTATTGGAAGAAAGAATAGAATATTTTAAAAAGAAATAATGGAGGGGGGGAGGGGGGAGGGGAAGAAAAGCACCAGAAATCTCTCCTTTCTGCCTTAACGCTAAAATTACCAGCCGCGGCAGACTCGGAAATGATTCGCTCTGCCTCTCATGCGTGTGATGTGTTTGAGTTTGGACCGAAGTGAAGTTATGCACCGTGGGATGACGGAGCAGAGGATCAGCTTCTGCAAGAAAAAATACAGCATGTCGGAAACGTGGCCGCATCAGAAAGCCACCGATGACACGTGCTTTTTTTTTTTCTTTTTCTTTTTCTTCAATATTAGCAATGATTTTATTGTTAAAACTTATTGTTTAATGTGTGGATCAAACATTCAGCGGGTTTCTTAGCCTGCTGTATCCGTGGCCCGGAGAAGCTACACGTGTGCAGGTATTTCCAGTCGGACTCGTGACTTTTACCTGATCGTGGAAGCCCAATTATTTTCAGCGTGGACCGCAGGAGCGAAGTTTAGCCCTTTATCGCCCGTTATTGCTAAAGACGAGTCCAGTAGAAGCCAGTGTGCTCGGTGAAATGCGATGGAGAGGCAGCACTTACTGTGGTACTCTGCAGGCCCTGCAGTGTTATTATTAGTGCATGAGTCACTAAGCTCTGCCCTTAAACACTTCTCGCAAGTTTTAAGATTGACAGAGCTCTAATAGAGTTCTAAGTTTCCGTTTTTCAACTGTGCACTCTCTCTCTCTCTCTCTCTCTCTCTCTCTCTCTCTCTTCCCTCCCCTCCTTTTCTTTTACCATTTTACTGTTTTTTGTTTGTTTACTTCCTTACTAACATACGTTAAGGTTTTGAAATCGCGCCAGAGTTATACGTTGTGTGCATTCGCAGGACACATGAAACACAGGAAGTGAAAATACGGGGGAAAAAAGTCGTGAGCCATCAAGTAGTTCAAGCCGTTATCCCATCAGATGTTGCACAGTGTAGCATGAAAGCGAGGGGAATAAATTATTAAGCACCTATGCCTGTCTGGATCCCAAAGTAATCAGCACCCGTTCGCCCCCATTGTTTTCATTATTCCGCTTTGTCTCTTGCTTCAGAACGGTTGCTAGGTTTTCTTCTTTCGAATAAAGAGACTGCTTTGAAGCGACTGTCAGTGAACTGGAAAGCTAAGGCGTATCTTTACCGAACTTATTGCTCATTTACTAAAAAGTGAAACACTGTTCCAGCGAGTAGCTTGCTCTTTGATGTCTGATTTCAAATGTCTTCCATTCCTTTCTAGGACGTATGAGATGCACATTATCATTGGCAAGTCTGTTGCTATTCTGGCCAAATATACAGTCTGCCTGAGCTCACCCAGGGCCTCAGTCCCGATAGGAGCCTGATATATGTCTCCACGTATCTTTTTTTTTTTCTTTTCTTTTCTTTTCTTCACACACGCTTCTCTCTCCGTCGGTCTGTCAGCCATTTTATCTTTATGCTCGAATACAAATATGGCATATCTGCCATTCATTTTATCCACTGCCCAATTTGCAATCAGCCTCAGCTCTGAGGTGCTCGTCATGTAATACTTTCGGATGCATTATCCTATATCGCAGGAGTACAGAGCCAATATTAGCTACCCTAAAGTAATAAAGCCCCGTTAGCCGAGGCTGCTTGATTTCCCTTGGCTTAAATTTCAGCCGTGCTCAGAGAACGCGGTGGAGCCCCGTCGTCGTACGACACACGGCTTTCTTTATTGAATCCCTGCCATTTCCGCTGCAACGCAAACGCGGTACGTTGAAAACGAGACTATATGAATATGGCTGCCGGGTGTTTCTCAGTAGAGTCAATTATCAGCAGTAAAGCCGGCTTCTGGGTCGCTCAGTGGCTTTCCCCCCGTGCTCTGTCAGTCGAAATCCGTGGCTTAGACTTCAACCCACCCGGGCAGAGAGGTGCACTGGTCCACCAAAGAGGATTAACAAAGGGAAAGGGGGCCAAACGGGGGTGCAAACGCTTTGACGATCTTCAAAGTGTACCCTTCTAAACATTCCTCCAGCTTCACTTAATGTCCAGTTCGGCGTTCGAGCTGTACGTTATTAGCAGTGACAGCCCCACCCCCGTATCGTTCTCCACTGCCAGAAAAAGACTTCACAGATAATGCGTTCAGCCCCTCTTGGTGCCGTAGGGCAAGAGTGTGTGAGCGTTTAGGGAGAAAGGGAAAAACAGACAGGCAGTAGGAGGGAGGACGGAGCAGTGCACGTCTTCATCAGGCGGCCTACTGTAGCGCTTGTCGGAGTGGCTGTGTTAGTGCCCTAGTTCTATTTGCATTCGCAGAAGTGCATACCAAGTAGTTAATCAGACTAATAACGTGTGATTTTGCCCAATTTCGATTACGAGGGACAGAAATTTAGCCTGTCGGTCTGTAACTTGGGAACGTCTTTCTGAACACTTTTCTGGTCACAAGGTTCAGAATCATGAAGGCTGCAGTCTGTTCTGTACACTCTTGTGTACACATGTTTTTTTTTTTTACACACGCTGGAAAACAAACTTTTAAGCACCGGGACCCAACGAGCGCTCCGAAGCATGATATCGAAGCATTAATTGCAGAATTGCAGGACAAAAGTTTTGTTTAAAGTACCAGATTCTGTGGTGAAAGTTAGAGGTCTGGCTAACAAAGGATATTTTGGCCACGCTGCTACCACAAGGTCAGTGTTGGTTCCGTTTAGCACAGGTCCAGGTCCTTCTTAGAGTTCTGGGCTAGTACTCCGAGCCTCATGAGTTTTATTATTAGAACCACTCTTGGGTTCTTGAGCCCAAGTCTTAAATATTTCGATTTTGGGTTTGGAATCCGTGCCGTCTCAATATAGTGGTGAATTGCTTTGGATAGATGTATCTGCTAATGGCGTCTCACTCAAAAGTCCCTGCACTTTAATCCAAAAAGTCCAAAAGGAACCAGTGTCGTCCTTCATATCTTATACGATGGAGGCTTTGGGAGGGGAGGGGGTGGAGGGGTGGTTGAGACATCTTTGGTCTTTTTATGATGGAAATAAAAAACATCCTAACATTACCCAGTGCCTCGTAACTGACAGCTCAACAAACCCCAGTGTATTTCCCACAGCCCCTCGGGTGTCTTACTCTTCTATGTTCAGAGCTCTGAGTACTTTCTGTGCTCCCATTCGCTTTAATACAGCTCTCAGAAAACAGGAGATGAGATCGTACCATCTCATCACAGCAGGAGCTCTCACTCTCTCTCGCTCCCTCCCTCAGATCCTAATGACGCCAGGTTCATGGGCAGTGGCAAAAGACGACGGAGAAAAAGGCAAAATCATTGATTGATCTTTGTAAGAGGGCTCGTCACAGACAGTTATTGAGCCCTCACACCGCCGCGGCGTCAAACCCAGCTGACGTGAAGTTTACAGGTACGTGCGCAACGGGCGAGGCGAAAGCGTCGACTCGGATTATCCTTTGTTTAGCCCCAGAACTGGGTGAAACTTGACTTCACCAGACAGCTGGATCCAAAGAGCTTTAATGCAGCTGGTTGCATAAACAGCTGTGGCTCAGGTGTGCAAAATCAGGTCACCCCGATGTATCGTAGTCCTCTTAGCAGGGTTGCTCCCAGCTCCGCTGGGCACTTTTAACGAGGCCGGTGTAACCCCGGCTTCAAGTGGGACACAGCGGAAGTGAACGGTATTCCGCCTGGAACTCGTTAGACGTGAGGCAGGTTGGAGAAAGCATGTACGAGCGTTTATGCACTCGCACGCGTCTGCGTTTGTTCACAAAGACAACGCATGCTGAAATGAGCATCGAGCTCATGTCTCAGCGAGCACAGAGATCACCGTCTCCATGTAAACCCGCGACCGATCACGTTCCTATTAGCATGCTCCCTGTGTCCATGCCGAGCCTCATGCACCAGTGTCTGTTTACTCGTTCTGTGCACACTTCTTTATTCTCTTTCAATTCCCCCATTTTGTTCAATTCACACTTCAATGAAAGACGCGACATCTCATCCGCTCAGGGCCGCCGACCCCTTGTGAGGAGTTTTTTCCGGCTCAAATAGATATATAAACAGCATAACGCGCATA
Organism: Chrysichthys thysi; assembly: GCA_030068315.1. Lineage (NCBI taxonomy): Eukaryota > Metazoa > Chordata > Actinopteri > Siluriformes > Claroteidae > Chrysichthys > Chrysichthys thysi. The sequence continues at coordinate 2,264,600 of JAQLOM010000007.1, forward strand.
CATCAGACGTTTCCTTTGGAATGGAACGCCATACTGCGATGAACCCTTGAGCTGAGCGTTTCGACGTGCGACATGGGAGCTGATGGTTAAAGAATATATAGGTAACCAGCTGCTCATTTCTCATTTGGTAGTCAGTCGGGCTACTGCATTGTATGAGGCTGCTCAAGTGCTGTATTTACTTGTGTGCTTGTTTAGCTTTGTTTCTTCTCTCTCTGTGTTCTTGGTGGGGATTGAGAAGGTAATTGCAGGTGGAGCACTGCGGGGAGTCGTTGTGCATGCTGAGACGCTTGCCTTTCACTTTTGTCTGTCTCCCTCCTAGATTCGAATAATAAAAAAAAAATGTAAAAAAAAAAAACCCACAAAAAACCCCCCGAGGCGATTGGCGCCATGTCGATGTGTACAATTCAGGACCACAGCGTCTCCTCGGAACGTCTGTGTCTGATTGTGTTGGGGCAAGGTAGGGGTTTGGCTCCGTCAGCCGTTTATGGGCGTGTGTGTATATATATATATATATGCATGCAAGTTCTACTTCACGGCATCCACTCACAATTACACAGTGCCATATGGATCCCAGATGCCATCATACCCCTTAATTGGTTGTTAACATTAGCAACCTTTAGACCACTTTGCCCATTTTGTGTTGAAATGTTTCGTCTCCTTGGGGGGGGGGGGGATGATTAAGCAAGCCAGATGACACCTCAGCAAAGAACAAATTATTTAAAGTGTATGCAGAGTCATGAATGTGTTCATCGGAGGAAGTTTATTTCTGACCTGCTTTCTTATGAAGGACCCAGGGCATGTTTGAGACCCTCTAAGCCACTCCTGAACAACATCAGAGCCTTGCAGGATAATGGGTAATGGTGGGATCTGATCTCTGGTATTTTATTTAAGAATACATTTGAAATTTAGGAAAGGTTTGTAGAGTCAGCACTCTGCCTGGATGTCATTAACTGAAAGTAAGGAAGGTATTAGACTGTGGTGCAACCTGGAGACCAAGGGTAGTGAGCAACATGATGCTGCCGACACCACGCTTCACATGGGGTAATGAGCAGTGTTGGATTTGCTTCAAATGTAGCTCAGCGTCAAGACAGCTCAGTTTTGCTCTCATCAAACCAGAGTACCTTTTCACATGTTTGTGAAGTGTCAGACATGCCTTTTGACAGACTTCAAACAGGATTTTATGTGGTTTGACACCCTTGCGCCTCTCTTTTTTAGTGTCTGAGTTTCGGTTGACTTGCAAAAAGTTTCCTTCACGTAGGCTGCGGATGTCTCCAGCTTCTTCAGAGCGTCATCAGGGGCCACTCGGTCACTGACGTTTGGTGGAAGCCGTCCCCTGGGCAGATTCGCAGTTGTGCCATGTTTAATTTTTCTTTAATAATCGATTCAATGATACTCCGCTGGACGTTCCAAGAGGCTTTTTTTGTCTCTTCTGTTTATTTATTTATTTTTTGATTAATCATCTTCCAGGACCGTTATGATACTTGCTTTGTTTGGGTTTGGTCTTTATGACCCTGTTTGGATGTGCTCTGTAATACCCTCTTGGGCCCTCCAGAAGCAGGTGGATTTCTAATGAGACCATGTGACACTAATTACCCCCAGGTGGACTCCATCTGTACAATTGCGTGGCTTCTGAAGGCAACTGGTTGCACCAGAGCTCAACTGAGGAGTCTGGCAGCACTGGGGGTGAATATGTTCTTTGTTATCGTTTGTGCAGATTTGATGAAATTTGCGTCCTACTTTTAATATGGTGGCCTGCTTTGGATGAATTCATGACAAGAGCTCTCGACGAAAGCGCCTTCCTGTTAGATTTCATTTCGCAGAGCAGGATGTGGAAACGCCCAAGGCTGGGGGAATATTTATACACAGTTCCCTTTTTCAATTAAAAAAAAAAAAAAAGGTACATATTGTGATAGACTATCATTAAAGTGGTTATATTGAGTTTTATTTATTTATTTATTTTTAATTCACCGTGGTGCTTTAGGTTGCTCATCGTCCTGCGCGGCTTTTTGCCCCCTTTATACCGCACCCGACTTGTCAGGGCTGTTGAAATAACCTCATAAGAAAATAAAAAGGTGGGGTGTTGTAACCAGGACACCACGAAACAAAACACAGGCACCGAAAGCCCTGCAGTGACTCATAAGGCCACAGTTAAACAATACGCTGTAAGTGTTTTCCTTTACAGTCCTCCTGAGCTTTATGATCATAGTTACACACTTCCCCGGGGACTGACTTCTCCTTCTGTCGACTCACACAGATTTGAAATGTGTGAAGTCTGTAGTCCTTCCAAAGGTCACAAGGGGAGTTCTCCAAATGATTACCCCCACACCCCCGAGCACTCCTAATATACAGAGCCATACAATTCAGTTACAGCCTTTTCCCTGTTCACTTCCTCAATTGATCTAAATCAATAAGCTCCATCCAATCTCTGGCCTGTCGCTGATATGGAATACAGCCGGATGTACCGCTCCCATTATTCCTAGGTGCAGGACAGCGTGTGAGCTGCGCTGGCGTTCTGTTGATTAGCTTTCCGTACAATATTAATAGCTTTTAAATGTTTGTTCTCCCCCTCCGTTTTATTCCATGCAGATTCATGGGAGAAACTCCTTGCGGCAAAATCAGTGCACGTTTGATGTATTTGATAACGGCGCATAATGAAACGGCGAAGCTAGTTCTGAATGTAAGTAATTATCACTACTAATGGTGTTTCTGTTTTTATTATTTATGAGCTGTTGTGCGGGGCCCACTTCCAACCTAATTAGGCACGTGCAATCACACTTTACATGTTATCGTGATATAAAAGCCATGTGTGCTTGAGAGTATAAGGCTCTTCTGCTCCATCTGTCTCGCCTTTCACGTGCCATACGTTAGAAGATGGGATCGTGATGTTTGTTTACTCTGCATAGTTCCTGGTTGGAAGGTTGACTAATGTGCAGTATACAGTAACTGTGTATGCATGTCGGCTGTATACAGTATACACTACACACGTCGCCTGCTACTGCGCCACACACATCACCTGCCGCGCACCACACACACGTCGCCTGCCGCCGCACCACACACGTCGCCTGCCGCCGCACCACACACACGTCGCCTGCCGCCGCACCACACACGTCGCCTGCCGCCGCACCACACACACGTCGCCTGCCGCCGCACCACACACGTCGCCTGCCGCCGCACCACACACACGTCGCCTGCCGCC
>JAQLOM010000007.1:2336459-2348948 GCA_030068315.1 Chrysichthys thysi
AACTTAGTCAGAACCGGAGAAAGCAAACACCGGAATAGTAAGGCTTGGCAAGAGCGCGGAAAATGCCAACTAATGCTCCGTTTCCTTGGCGTGCTTGCGTGAGTCTCTGCGCGGGCAAATTCATGACACATTTATGTATTTTTACTTTATATTTTGTATTACATTTTATCATTTATATATAAATATTTCTGGGTTGTGGAACGAATTATCTGAGTTTCCATTCTTTCTTTTGGGCAAACCCGCTTTGATATACGAGTGCTTTGGATTACAAGCACGCCTCCAGATCCGATCCGGCTAAACTACATGTCGTGGCTTGCAGAGTCGATAGTCTTCACGGATCTAAACGTCTTTTAGAAACATGAAGACAAGAAAGTGTCCGAACTCCATTAGAATTCATAAAAGAAAACAGAATTAACATTTACATTTGCATGTAAGTGACTAGCTTTGTGGCATATGTGGTATTTTGTCAACACACACACACACTGTACATACACACACATGCTGTAGTCCTCTGAAAACCGCAGGACCACTAAAGCTTTAATTATTCCTCCCATGAGTAAAACTATAACGATATGGAGAGAACAATGTTCAGACGACTGTTTTTCCTACTTTCTCTCTCCACCCCTTTGTCTCTCTCTCTCTCTCCATATATATATATATATAGACACACGTAGCCTGAAGTGGAATGGCAGCTCTGGTGACCCGTTTGCTCTACTCGCTTCAGTGCTGCTTCTCAAACTCAAACTTACTGACTGCCTGCAGCTATGAACACCTGCCATCACACACACCGTCTCAAGAACCACAGAAGGGGTAGGTACGTTTATTAAAGTAGGTTGGTAGGTAGGGGTAAGTGATCAGATGAGATTGGTACTGGATTGATGTGCGTGCTTCAGTTAAAAAAAAAAAAAAATAAGAAAGGAAAAAAAACTTTGACTTTGGCGAAGTGACATCTTCAAGACTGAATGCTGCGGTTCGCAGAAATGAGCGAAATGACACACGAGGAAGATCAAACCAGACAAATAGATAATGATTTGAAATATAACGGCCAAACAGAAGACTTCATTTTGACTCTCAATGCTGTTTCCTGTAATCGAGTGGTGCGGATTATCTCCGAACGCGCCACGTTCCGTGATTGTTTGGACGCAATATAACAATTACCCATGCAATGGATCAGCATAAGTGCTGGCACTAATTACAAGAGGCACCAATTATCAGCAGATTTATGTCTTATAATTATCATCGGAAAGAGACAACGTATCCGCTCGCCAGCTCGCAGGTCTAGAGCCAACCCTCTTCCATATTAATTCAGAAACAGATGCTTAATGTATGTATATTCATGCAGTTTCTTTCTTCGGCTGTTTTTCTGCTTTCCGCTGTGATCCGTCTGACCTCCCCCTCGCTTTCAAAGCAGCACTTTTTAAATTATGCACGCTGCTTGTGCCGGGGCGGCCTGGTGAGACGCAATATTTCACACCGACAGAGCCGTGTCAACACCAGCAGGTTACAAGGAAGCCGGCGCTCACTTGTAAATGAAAAAAGCAGTCGTGTAAAAGAAAGAGGGGAGTTCAGAAGCTCTGTGAAGCTGACAGAGAGGCAGTAATTGGTTCTTAATAGAGAAATGGTTGGGGGATAAAGGGGGAAAAAAAGGAACAGGAAGTCATTGTGTACGTGCGGCACTGTCAGGATGCGCTAACTCTTCCAAAACTCCTAGTCATACAGCATTGGGTTCTCACAGAGATGGGTTTAATAAAGCCAGTGAAGGAGGACGTCTCCAGGATTAAACTCCGGTGGTGAAGTGATTACATTAGTTGAGCATATGGATATTTATAAATAGATAGATATGTATTAAATACAGTTGTGATGTTGGAGCGTCATTGAATAAAGCAATAAGTGGATAAATGTGTTAGCCATGGAGAGAATATAATCAATTACAGCGTCCAGTGAATGATTACAATTAGTATAGATAATAATCAGTAAACAGCCCCCCCTCCCCCCCACACACAATATAGTCTAGTAGCTGTAAGCTTTTGTTGCTAAGCAACATAACGGGCTAAGATTAAGCCATTATATGGACAGACAAAGGCTTGGGTATAATAAATATCGTGATGCGGTCACAGGTGTGGGGTCTTTTTTTTTTTTTTTTTTTTAAACTTCACACAAATTTTAGACCTAAATATATCTTTTTTTCAATAATATACTGTAAATTGAAGGCCTTATATTGGATGTAGTTGTTGATATTTTGTTGTGTGCCATTTGTACGCCCCTGAAGTCAGAGTTCCAACTCAGAAAGTGGGGAGCTCCTCACCAACCCTTGTTAAAAAAAATCCAAAATGGCGGCCCCCTGCCTGAAGAGTAAGCAAAAGTTGTATTTTATGCTGTTTATTTAAGTTCTGTCTATTTCTGTCTCGTTTAATCACTTGTACAAGCAGCAGTGTCGAAATTTTATGTGTGCTCATGTTGATACTGTGTTTTGATACATTAAATACCACGTCGTGGCGTTTTCAGGTGGTGTTGCTAGTTAATGGCTAGCGGCTAACCGGTAGTGAGTGACCCTGGCTTCCCCCACTGGGTGACATTTAAAGAAAAGTCATAAAAGGATGTTGAAATTCCAGGTTAAAACTTGAAAGTTATTTTTAATAGGGTGAGATCAGACATATTAGGGACAGATTTTGATTAGATTTGTGGTAAAACACTGGTACAGGACAAAAGAGTAAGCCCAATAGTGGTTTTCCTGGACGGGTCCATATTGGTTGTCTGACTTGTACACATGGCACGCGGTTAATTCGGACACGACGTCATCCCCAGCCCCGAAATCCGACTTCTGAGGCAAACGGAATGCAGCATAATATGCAAATATAATTACTGTGCCGGAAGGCACTTTTGACTGATTTACTTGATCTCTGTCCTTTTAATGAGCTCCTAATAAGACAGTATGGAGATGAAACAAACGTGTATTTTGGGATTAGCAGGAAATATTTAAACATTTGCTAGATATTTGTTCAAAGATGACTTTTTTAAGAAAAAGTCTGTTTTATCAATCCAAGGATCAACTCATAACTTTGTTGGAAATGACATTACCATCATTTCGCAGACGCCCTTATCCAGAGCGACTTACATTGATCTCATTTATACCACTGAGCAGTTGAGAGTTAAACAGTGGCAGCCCTTGGATTTGAACTCCCTACCTTCCAATCAGTAGTCCAACATCTTAAGCCCTGTGCCAACACTGCCCCAACCCCTGTGCCGCCGCAACCCCTGAGCTACCACTGCGCCAAACCCTGCACCACCACTGCCGCAACCCCTGAGCTACCACTGCCGCAACCCTTAAACTACCACTGCCTCAACCCCTGAGTTACAGCTGCCCCCATCAGTAGGAAGTTTGATTTCTAGCTTTCTCAAGGAGTGTGTGTGTGTGTGTACACCCAGTGTAAAAGCTTGCAAACCCTTAGGGCAAAATGATCATGAAAAGAAATGTTTCTTTTCCTCCATAGTTCGCAGTTTCACAAAAGTGACTTCGATATCACAAAAATCCACCATCATGAAGGCTAATGAAGGAAATTTATAATAAAAGAAATGCAATTATTCGTCTTCTTCCGCTTAATCTGGCGGGGAAGCTGGCGCCAATCCCAGAGAGATGCGGGATACGCCCTGGGCAGGTCACCAGTCTCCCACAGGGCAACACACAGAGACAGACAACCATTCACACTCACGACTAATTTAGAGTTGCCAATTAGACTAATCCCCTCTGTGCATGTCTTTGGACTGTGGGAGGAAACCAGAGTACCTGGCGGAAACCCACGCGGACACGGGGAGAACATGCAAATCCACACAGAAAGGCACCCGCGCCGAGCCCGGGCTCGAACCCAGGACCTTCTCGTTGTGAGGCAACAGTGCTAACCACTCAGCCACCGTGCCGCCCGAAATGCAATTATATTAGTTGAAAAATTTGCATGTGATCTAAATAGTCACTAAAATGTGCCTCCAATGCATTTTATATCCTCTGTGCAGTTTTTGGTGAGTATTCAGTTGTAATAATCAAGTGCGATTTCCTAACTCTGACCGGTTTCTACACCAACATCGGACTGTTCTTCCTGATAAAACTCTTCCCTGCACAGCCTTGTTTTCATGTCAGGTTTCGACACAGAGAGTCCCCTGGCAAATCTTGGCAAAGACTAAATTTTGGATTTTTTTTTTTTTATATGATCTTTGCCTCCGGCTTTAGATTATTATGTTGTTACAAAATACACATGCCTTTTATTTTCAAAATTCTTGGACTTCTACTTATTTGTACAAAAGGAGTAGCAAATATCTACAATTCATACAACTTCATTTTCAAGGTTTTCATCCGAAAATCCTGGGCGTGCGAAGGCTGCATGTATATCAACAAACTCTCTCCTGAACACTGTTCTTATTGTCCTTAAAAAAAAAAGTTAAAAAAAACCCGCACCAGACAGAGGAGGGGTGGAAAATGGCTCTCTCTTGTTCACTTATTATGGTTCAGCCCTACCCTAGCCTGATCTGAGAGTGGGTGTGGGGTGTGGGGTGGGACACGTGGTGGGGTGGGACACGGGGCTTTAGGGAAATGTCTATCAGGAGGCCAGACTCAAGAACATCAGAACATGCACATTTTGGGAGTAACAGATTGGTGTGGAGAAAGGTGGCTGTATTTTCACATAAAAGCCTTAGAGATGTTGACTACCCTGTCAACTGTTACACCTGTCTGTCTTTGAAGGTCTGAATGTCATATCTGACTTCACACCACAGACAGACACCGTTCCAGTAATCCACCAGGGATTAAACTGCATCACGGGTGGGCTCAGTAATCATATCCTTCATGCTTAAAGCCTATTGAATAAGACTATACAGTTTCTCTCCCTGGCTTATCCAACCTGAAAAGCCACACAAAAAGCTCATATTTATTAGCATTTGCATTCAGTCATTTAACACACTCTATTATCCAGAAATGTGAGGCTGAATATAATCCAAATATCTAGCTGACTGGGGACTCGAGTCCTACACAACTGCAGGAATTTCCACCAGCTGACCGAAAGCGTGCGTGAGATAGTTGTAGGACGAGGGTGAAACCCACAGCTGGAGGAAGTGCTTGTTCTCAAGAGTGCTCCAAACCCTGGTTAATGAGCAGCACAAAACCAGTCGTGATCACTAACAATGCACAGTAAGGTCCCGATTTACTAAAAATGCTGGGTGTGGAAAAAAAACCCACACAAAAAAGGTGCGAGCTGATTTACCGAACGGATTCACAGCGGATCGAGACTTTCAAGTAACCATCGCTGTGGATCGTGTCACTTTTGCATATAAACACACAGTTTCGTCATCGTTATTTAGATTTTAGCACGTCGAATGCATGGAATGGGAATTCAACATGAAAACACGGTGGTCGACTGGTTTAGATCGGAAAGCACCACATTCCCAGTCTTCACCTGTCTAATTTCAGTCAGCTTGGAGCCCATTGTAGCCTCCGATTCCTATTTTTGTGCTGACAGGAGTTCAACCCTGTGGTGTGGTCATCTACTTTTGGAGCTCATCTGCCTCAGGGTTCAATGTGTTGTGCATTCTGAGATGCTTTTCTGCTCACCACGGTTGTAAATAGTGTTTTTTTTCTTTTTATTTCCCATAGCCTGCCTGTCACCTTAAACCAGTTTGGCCATTCTCCTTTGAATTTTCTCATCAACTACACAGTGTTTGTGTGTTTTTCTTTTTTTTTTTTCCCAACCAGTCTGTATAAACCCAGATCAGCAGTTTATGAAACACTCAAATCAGCCAGTCTGGCATTATCATTGCCATGGTTAAAGTCACACAGATGCCATTTGTCCCCCTTTACGCCATGTGCCGCTGCCACGTGGTTGGCTAATTGGATAATTGCACGGTTAGTTGCAGGTGTTCCTAATAAAGTGGCCGGGGGAGGGCGTATTGAAGCGTTAACGACTTCAACAAGATAGAAAGCAGTTCGAGGGAGCAAGTGGAGTGAAGATGAATAACATATAAGCATTTTTGTTTGATGTATTGAATGGAAGAGCTGACTACAGCAGCCAAAGAAGACAAGCTGCTTTTGGTATTAAACTGTTTTTTTTTTTCTTTTTTCTTTTCTTTTAAATTGAATGCTGTTGTGCATTTATCACAGCAGTCTATATGGATTGTTTCCTGCCTGTTGTTTTGAGGCCATATTTCAAAGTTTGAAAGTAAGAAAGCCGACGAGTTTACGGTGAGACAAAATAGTTTTGACCTGAAGTAACAGGAAAACCTGCGCCAGTGGTCTTTTAGAGAAAACTGTAAAATCCTATTCGCGGACTCTTACGCTGTGGAACCGAACATTGCCATTCTCTGCATTGCCATGTCTGTGGATAGCAAAATATAATTAAATATGGCATGTTATGTCATCACCTTTGGCCTTTCCTAAAGCTACTGCATGAACCTTTTTTTTAGGGGAGGTAAAAAATAAAATAAAATGGTCTACCATGCATTATAGAAGCCATTATAGAAGGTTAAAAAGAGTAATGTTATACCAACTACAGTCACAGAGCGCATATCAATGTGGTACACAGGGTAAAGTTGTGGTCTCATAGCTCCAGCATCCTAGATTCAAGGGGAATTCATTTCCAGCTAACAGGAAGGCTATGGTAACTCACACTGCAATTCTTTACAACCGTGATGAGCTGAAAAGCATCTCCAAAAGCACCACATCATGAATCTTAAGGTGGATTGGCTACAAGGGCAGAAGAGCACTTCAGGTTCCACGCCTGTCAGTCCAGAAGTGGAATTCGAGGCTACACTGGGGACAGGTTGACGACAACTGGACGGCTGGAGATCGTAGCTGATCCGTTTCCAATTTTCAGCTTTTCCCACTTGGGCGCCAACCGTTATTTTTCCCATTTTGCTAAAATTAAGCTCTTGTTCTGTACCTACTCTACCTGATATTATGCGTTGCCCTGCTGCCACTTGATTGACCAATTAGTGTTGTGTACAGTTAGCTAGATACACGATGTGACCAAAAGTATAGGAACACCAGCCCATCACACCCATATGTGGTTCTTCCCCCAACTGTTGCCAGAACGTTGGAAGCACACAGTTGTATAGAATATCTTTGCATGCTGGGACATTACATTTCCCCTTCATTGGAACAAAGAGGCTCAAACCTGACTCCATATTTCTGTTCACAACATGATCTCCATGAAGACATGGTTTGCCAAGGTTGAAGTGGAAGAACTTGAGTATCTTGAGTGCACCTCATCTCCATTGAACACCTTTGGGATGAACTGGAACACTGATTGCATTCGAGGCCTCCTCATCCAGCATCAGTGAACTGAGGTTCGGTAAGGACCAACCAGGTGAAGGTACAGAAGTGATACGATTAGAGCGCACTGTATTTTAGGTGGATCTGATATTCATTTGTATCTCTGTAGGTTCTGCACATTTTTTTTAGCCGGACAAATTTCCTACTGTACTATACAGCTGAGTAGAGTGTATTATTGGCTCATATATTTTGAAACAAATTTGAATTTTTTGGAAGTAATTGCTTGGAATGCCGCGTGCGCTTTGTCTGTGAGCTGATTCACCGCTGGATTGAAATTTCCACTGGAACTAATTTTCAATCCAGAGTAATTGTACTCTTCATTTATTTTGTGTGTTTGTAAAATGAAACATTGAATGGAAAAAATGGAAAATTAAATGATGTGGTTCTTGATATTTGGGTCTCTTTTGAAAAGGCCCAGTTCGTTCGATGTTGACTGTGCATAGAACTGATGCAGCAGCTCCAGGTTCTGCTTTATCCCTGTATCTCAGGAAAAAAAAAAAAAGCAACAAAGTTACACTGGGGACCTGTGATGATGCCTGAAAACCTGATTTGACGACTAGAAGTTTGAACGAGCCAGTGCCATATGGTTGGACTTTGCTACCTACAAATGAAGTCCAAATAATCAGAATAGGTACGAATGCAGATCTTACACTTAAAATGACTTTAACTTTGGCAAATTGGTAAGAATTAGCCAATGTACACAACGTGACCAAAAGGTTTGTGGACACCTGATAATCATACTCAGAAGTGGGTCTTCCCTAAACTGTTAGCACAAAACTGCATGCGCACGATTGTGTAGGATGTACATAGACATCTCAAAAGTAAACAGACGACGCCATTTTTTGAAAAATATATTTCTAGAAACCCTCCTTCTGGCTGCTCTGCTATAGTCGCCAAGTTGATGGAGATCCCTCACAGAAGTACTCTGAGTCGCTCGGGGTCGCTCTGCGACATCAGCGGCCTTACAACAGGGATTTATTTCCCCAGTCCGCTCGACAGTCTGAAGACACCCGTCATGGGCCCAGGTCGACCAGAGCGGGATGCTGGTGATTCCTTTGCTTTGCTTTTGAATTGTACAATCACTCTGTTGACTGGAACAAGAGGAATCCCAAGGTTTTGTACAATCATACGCTGGCTAAGTGTCACCACCCTCAGACTGACCCACAATACAAACTCTTTGATAATTAATCACACAACTCTTTTACTTCTGGTGTTCGCCACATGACTAATCGCTCTAAACAATTAATATCCTGTAACCTGACATGAAAAATAATCATATATTAACACGTTCGAAGCACCAGGTGGTGTCCGCATAGATATAACGTTTTCTATTTACATTTGAGATGTCTGTGTATTTGTTCGCTGTAGCATTACAGTGTCTCCTCACTGATTCTAAGAGTCTCAAACCTCTTCCAACGTGACAATGCCGCCGTGCGCCTAACCCGCTCTAAAATCGAATGGAAATCATTCCCGGAAGATTGAAGGTTATTAAAACACATCGAAAAGCACATCTGGGTTTCTGATGCTCAGGTGTCCAAAAACTTTTGGCCATACGGGGGATGTGTTTGGAAAAACATAACCAAAACATGATCTGCCACCTTTGAGCCTGAATTAGTTAGACCTTTTTAGTCTAACACTTGCACTTGGGTTTAAAATGCGTCTCGGGTGAATCGGGTCCCAAGTGGACAGGTGAGACACATCGTCGTTTACACCTGTGCCTGTCAAGGATCTCCATCACCATAACGTCCAGCTGACCACTTGTATTCAGATTTTAGAATAGCCTACATCACTTCCACTAGAAAGTCACGTAAAGTTCCCCATGCACAGTTATGTAAAAGAAAAACAACAAGAAAAAAAAAACCCTTAAACTTCTAACATACCTTTATTATTTCCTTGCATTCTGACCACGTACATGAGCGCTGCTCTCCATTTTTTTCAAGCACTGGCACACTGTCAGCAAACCACCCACCACGTCCTGAAACAATGACGTATTCTCCTGTAATGTCCTTGTCAGGGATGAACCAGGACACATTAGCATTTTCACTCCAAAAAATAAAAAAAAATAAAGCATCCCAGACCACCTCAGCAAGTGACTCACATGAGTCTCGAACACGTCTCGGAGGTCGTTTACTCTTGAACTTAGCGCTGTCCACTTGTAATCCGAGTGCAAACAGGGTGGTTTTTTATTTCATTTCTTTTTTTTTCCGTTACTGACTCCACCGACGGGGAAGTAAACAGGCTGTTTAGTGTGTCAAGAGTATACCCGAATCCAAAATTGACTGAACGCTGAGTTAAAAAAAAAAAAAAAAAAAAAAAAGCTTTACATTGTTTCCAGTCGATAAAATAAAAATAAAATAAAAAAAAAAAGATTCATACTACGACTCCATGCTACTCATTTATCCTTTACTCTCCCTTTGAAATTTTCACCTCTCCCTTTTTCTATTTGATCGATCCCAGCTCATGCTTAATCATTTATCTGTTTTACTCATACAACATTTCCCAATCTCCTCACCAATCTCTGTATGAAGTGAAGAGGCCAGAGGGATCTCCAAGCACACCCAGGTATTTAATTGGTCAAGGCTCCTCGGGTGGATCTGATATCAATACTGACTGCAGACTCGAGGAATCCAAAGTGTCAGAGTTGACCAGATTTCCGCAGTTTTCGCTCGACAGATTGCAGACGATTAGGGTGGAATCCGACAATGTCTGCATCACGCCTTCACCCTGTATATACCAGATACGAAACTGCCCATGCGTCTTTCGGGTTTAAGACCCAGTTTTTACCAAACGTGAAACTGTACATCCACCATTGTCGAGGTCGTTTCTTCGAACTCTCGTGCAGTTCGATTTCCCCTCGAAGCTCTTTTGTTCGGGTCAAGGCGTCGGCCCGTCAGCTTCTCAAGGACATTCATCTGAGTCATATCCTGAATGGAAAGTCAATGAATATCAGGTGCAATATGAGTGTAGGATTTTCTTGGCAGCGTGTCTGTCTTTTGAATGTCCTTTCCTCTGTTGGCCTTCACTGAATCAGCCGCAGATATCACCAGAGGCCTTTATTTGTGTGGATCCCTTATCCCCATCAAAAATCAATAGGTTATTTTTGAACTAGCTCAGATCTGAAATAACCCGGGAGGCTGAATTCAGAGAACTCAACTCTCTGAGTGAAACGCTTCCTATCGATTTGAAACGATGAATTATGCAAGCCGAACATCCCACATAAGTCTGTCCGTCATAACGCATGGCCCTGCTGGAAGCCAAGTTGTTTTCACCATGATCAGGCTGGACACTTAGGGACGGAGGAGATGCCAGTTGTCTGTGCTTTGCAGGAATAGAACAGTCACCTAATGGACTATTGTTATACTCAGAGGAGGTCATATTTCATATCCAAATATTCTTTAACCTTCCTGTCTTGTAGTGGGCACCTGACAGCGGGGGCGTATGAACCGAGAAGGACGCAAGAGTTACCGGCTTCCTGTTGACCTCGGCCTCATCTCCACTCCCAGGATTTCCTTCCAGGAAACAACAAGAGCAACAGATTAATAAAGCGAACTTCGGGGACGTCTTTAAATTGATGCTGGGTTGGTGTTTTAATGTGATCAGGTTCCTTTTAGTTTTCATCCTGATGGTCCTGATAAACTGTGCACCTCAAATTCGAATTCATTTTCACCAACAATAGAGCCCGGATCGCTCCCAGTCCCAAGATGAAAACTCCCCCTTGCGATATGGTCTCAGGGTTGGAGAGATGTGAACTGCTATCGAATGAGCTTTAGAAGGATAACGCAGACATGAACAACCATTCACACACATGGGCAATTTAAAGTGGCTGGTCGACCTATTTTGAATGTCTTTGCACTGTGGGAGGAAATTAGAGCATCCACGATGTTCAAACCCAGAACCTTTTTGGTGTTGGGCACCAGTGTTAACGACTGCACGTAGGTGCGTCATGTACGTACGGGCTCAGTTGATGTTTCCTGGCTGGACGCAATTTACAGGGTGAGGCCACCAGAACCACACCTAACACTCCCCCTAATGTGGGGCTCGGCATCATGCAACGCACTGATTTCGTGTAGACAGTCACCTAATCTGCATGTCTTTGGACTGTGGGAGAAAACCGGAGTACCCGGAGGAAACCCCATGTGGACAACATGCAAACTCCACATAGAAAGGCACCCGTGCCGAACCCGGGGCTTGAACCGCTCCTGTGAGGCGGCAGCGCTAACCACTTAGCCACCATGCCGTCCAAAGAAGACGGATGATGATGATGATGATGATGATGATGGTGATTATAAATTTAGTTTTTAAAATCTTCATTTCTGTCTATCTCTCTCCCTCCCTCCCTCGCTCTCCTGCTCTCTCTCTGTTGCCATGCCAGCCTCTCGAACCCCTTTCCCGCTTGTAATCTGATTTAACTTCTGAAATTGTCACTGTGAAATAGGTTAGCTGCTGCCACCACTACAGCCCTGCTAATTAAAAGGAGAATGCGAATGCATTCATAATTGTGTTGCGGTCTTATCTGTTCGGCGCTTGGCGCTAGTTTAAAGTAAATTCAGGGAAATTGCTCTCATCTTCACAGGAAAAGAAGAAGAAGAAGAAGAAGGAACGCCGAAAAAGAGGACAACTGAGGAAGAAAGGCTCCCTTTCCTCCACAAAGATCTAATTAGGTGTGTATCTGAGATGAGTGTTAAGATGTGCCTTCTGCAGCTTTACTTCATGCTATTAAGTAAGTAAGGCAATCTTTGGAACTGGAGTCTTCAGCCAGAGCTTACCACACACACACACACACACACACACACACACACACACACACACACACACACACACATTTGTATTTTTGTATTTATGTCTTTGTGGGGACCTCCTGTTAATTTCTAGTCATAACCCTAACCACAGCCTAACCGTAACCATAAATAACCTAACAAAATCCAAGACTTTTGGCTATTTCAGGTTTTTTTTTAAAAAAATTGTTTTCACACACGTTTGTAAAATTGAGTTCTCCCTTGTGGGGACAGGAAAAATGCCCCCACAAGGTAAAAAAATAACAGGCTTATCTCACACTGTGGGGATCATTGCGTCTCCACAGTGTGTTAAAAACATGGTCTGTCTCTCTCTCTCTCTTTCTCTCTCTCTCACACACACACACACACACACACACACACACACACACACACACACACACA
>JAQLOM010000007.1:2523129-2533208 GCA_030068315.1 Chrysichthys thysi
AGGAAACCGGAGTACCCGGAGGAAACCCACACGGACACGGGGAGAACATGCAAACTCCACACAGAAAGCCGCCCAGGTCGAACCCGGGGATCGACCCCAGGACCTTCTTGCTGTGAGGCAACAGTGCTAACCACTAAGCCACTTTAATATACTTCACTGTTTTATTACCCCACCATTTATTTTCATTCTGTCTGCATAATTCAGCGAAATGGGTGAAACATGCATGAAGTTTAGCTTGGGTAATTTGATACACAAGTCATGAAGGATTGATCTCCCAAAGCTGTCTTGGGTGACTTTGAGCACGGAGTGCTGGCGTATGGTGGCAGATGCTCGCTGAAGATGCTGAGATGGCACAGAAGCCCAGTGATCATTAGTGATGAGGAGAATTATAGATCATATATATACTTTTTGCGTTTGCACAAAAAATACGGCACACCAGAGCTTTGTTGTTCAACTTCTCACCAGCCACCAAGCAGAAAATAAAGTGCATCTGCAAGTGAAGGCTTGGTATGGATGGGGGGGGGGTGTATCTGCTGTGTCAAACCAGGCGATGAAACTTTTGCTCTTAGCGGTGAGCTCTATATGAAGGGAAAATCACTTATGTGTTTTTATACTGCAGCAAAGTTTAACTCATGTGGGCAGTCCAGAAATATGCACTGGACTAGGTGGATTTAAAATCGATCAGTAATTCAATATAGCTTTCGAGAAGACTGCATACATATTGCATACTGCACAGGGAGAAACAAACAATTTCCTCACCATTCCAATATGACCAACATGCATAGTAACCTTTATGTATGATTGATGTCATGGGGCGTAACTATTCCTTGCTATAATAATCCCATATTTCTTACATGTCTAGATTTTAAGGTTTCCTGGCTTGCCTCTTGTCTCCGAGGACAATTAATGTTCTTTTATGAAACCATACAAAAAAAGAAAACTTGCAACTATCCAAAGAAATATTAAAGAAACCTAATTCTGATGGAGAACAGTTGGCAGTGCCTTGTCAGTGCTGTGGATTATGGTGTCCTTAGCCAAGCCTTTATCCTGGTGATCTCAGGAATACTGGGTGCAAGGCAGATAAACACCAGTGCACTGTACACACACTCATCCACACGTACACACTCCGAAACCCCTGGAGGCTGTTTAGCATAGCATCTACACAAAAAGGCATGTATTTGGGAGGTTGGAGAAAATCCAAGAACTTGTAGGAGACCCACGTGGAGACATGGAGAACATGCAAAAGTCCAGACAGAAAAGTGTACAGAATCTCCTTAATTAACACCTATGGTAATCTTCCAAAGGGCACCATGTAGGGTACCATTATGGGTGTTGGGCATATTTTTTGTTTCTGACATACAGCGGTGCCTGTGGTTCACGAACACGATCCGTTCCAGGAAAGTGTTGGAAAGCAATTTGTACATGCACCAAAGCAATTTTTCCCAAAAGAAAGCATTGAAATTTAATTAATTCCTTCACAAGCCAACCAAATCATTTTTGTTTGTTAATTTTCTGGTTTTTGGAGAAAAATCCTTAAAGAAAAACGCAGAATACGGTAATCCCCCGTCTTTCGCGGGGGTTCTGTTCCGAAACTTCTTGCGAAAGATGAAAATCTGTGATATACGGACGCCACCCCAAATGCCTTTTTTAAAAATACTTTAAGCCCTAAATGATCCTGCCACACACTTTAGTCGACTCCCGCACCGAAAGGGTTAAAGTCGATATGTAGGGGTCTGGTGCTACGGCCATGCATACACATCGACAAAATTAAATAGTTCAATTGTACTCACTAGGCGGCGACACTCGGGGTAATTTTTAGTAATATCCTGTTCCTGTTGTGTGTCAGAGTACCATCTGGAGCACGTTGTTGACGACCTATATTGCGATATGCAGTAA
Source organism: Chrysichthys thysi (assembly GCA_030068315.1). Classification (NCBI taxonomy): domain Eukaryota; kingdom Metazoa; phylum Chordata; class Actinopteri; order Siluriformes; family Claroteidae; genus Chrysichthys; species Chrysichthys thysi. The sequence goes on from JAQLOM010000007.1 coordinate 2,525,026, forward strand.
AAATGTCACGGAAAGGAAAGTTTAGCAAGGAGGAGGTTCTGAAATTAGTGCTGGATGATATATCGGACCTGTCTGACAATGAATTTGGCGATGCGGAGATGGGTAGAGAGAGTGAACCCGAAACTGCAAGGGCTTCTAGCGATCTTGAAACTGATGCCGCAGGGCCATCGACAACGGGAAAAACCCAAGCTTCCACTCGTTCTGCCGCATCATGTAAAGAAAACACCACCTCAACAGTTTCTACTGGTGCAAAGTCAAAGCGACGGCCCGGATTTACGCACAAAATATTCAGCACTGTGGGCAAAGTAATTTTTTTTTCAGCACTGAAAGGGTTAAACAGTTTCTAGACACGATTTAAGCTCAAAGTAAACATTTGCGAGCCCATACCGAGTTGAACATTGTGTAGAATTAACAGGACCATCACGTGTAAGTAATGCTCCGGTTGAAGAACTGGGATGTTGGCGAATGCTGGTTGCTTCTTGCTGGTAGTGTATGTGTCGTAGCCAGCAACCAATCACAACCAAGGTTAAATGAATAGGGCATTCCGATTGGCCAGATTCTTTCCTTCAGCCATGTTTGTTTTCAGTGGGGGGTTTGGGGGGCCACTGTTTGGACTTTATGACTATAAAACGCTGAGAGCGTCTGAACACTGCTACTGGTTGCTAGAGACCAGTACGCACACACTGTCCGTGTGTAGGGGCTTGGGATGACGTAGCATTAGGATGGCGTCGGTCAAGGAATCTGTTCGTCGACCAAATTTTATATGCGAACCAATGCATTTTTGGTCACGAACCAAATCGTTCATAGGCCACAGCGTTCGTCAACCATAGGCACCGGTGTCCCAGGCTTTTAGCATTATAAGTGCACTGCCTCTTTGTAAACCAAGTATTGTTGCAAGTGTCCCCATAAGGATGAGTTTGGGTGTGTGTGTGTGTGGGGGGGGGGGGTGTACAGATTTGGGCCAGCTGCCATTACATTCCTCCATCAAGGTCGATCCAGAGAGAGCCTTCACCAACCTGCCCCAGCTGTTCCTGCTAATGTGGCTGGCATCTGCCCCTGAAATTCTCACACGTGGCATGTGCCACACACCCGGATGCCCTCCTACAGAACACAAGGGACAATGGGTTAAAGGCTCGCCAAGACGTCTGTCAGTCATTAACCTGTCCCAGTTGGGATGGAGCTATGAATAGATAACATCTTAACCTTTTTTTTCTCTCTCCCCCTAAAAAGTCCAGATCAATTCAACCTGGGCAGCGAAGAACCACGTCAATGTCTTTAGCATCCCGGCTACTCAAGAATAGGAGAAACGAATCCATTACTTTGCTGTCCGACGTTTGAATTTGGGGAGGAGGGGGAACGGGGGAGGGGGTGGGAATTTCGCACATTCACAAGCATACTCTGGCAAAGCAATTTGCAGCCCGAGGCGTGCGGGCCACTCTCATAAATCTAGATTCAAGCAGCATCTTTGAGTAAAAGTCACCAAAATGTTAGGGTACTTGGGAGTTATTTGTCTGTCTTCAGGCATTTGTATGGGCTTTATACTGCCAAGTACTGTTCCACACACACATACACACACACACACTGCGGTTTGTCTGTGACCAAACACGAAAGGTAAGCAGAATCAGGTATGTGATACGTATTTTCGTTTTCTTTTTTCTTTTGGGGGATGGGGGGATGAAAAGCCCAGACCTGCATGTCAAACCCTCCGTAGGGGAACCAAACAAAGCCTGCATATAAGCTAAACTTTTTCCTCTTTTAATACTAAAGCAATCAATGGTACTTTTTCAGTCCTTTGACTGGTTCATTATGCAGCGTATATGCTGCAATCCATTTATACTAGCCTGCACATACGGTTCCTTCTGTTGCAGGAATTTTATCTCAACGCTTGGCAGGAATGAAAAAAGCGACAGGCGGAGCACAAAAATCATCAGTCACCGGACAGGTGAAAGAGGCAGCAAGTGCAGCAAGAAGAAGAAGAAAGATTCATTGCGGAGAGAAAGTCTGGGCAACGCTGTGCACAGAATCCAAATGTCTACCGTCGACGTGCTTTAATCCTTCCTTCTGTCAGAGGTACGAAAAACCAGTCCGAAACCAACAACGACCTTGTTCTGGCACGAACACTAAGGTGAGTACACTGGTCAGACCTGTGTGAAAGCATCCCACAACAGCAGCGTCCAATTGACCTTCATCCATGGTGTAGAAAGGAGAACAATGCTAGCCAGGTTCACAAAAGGTTCTTTGTGTTCACGCCGGGGCACCACATGGCCGTAGGTTAGCACAGAGAGAAAATCGGTGGTTATTTTATTTATTTATATATATATATATTTTGGCACATTTTTTTCTTGTCAGAAAATTTGCAGGCTTGGATTACAGTCTCGGGTTCCGACTCGTGGCCCCGGCTCACAGATCATACCCATACCCCGTTTTGTATTTCTCGTCGAAAAGGCAGGGGTTTCGGTCGAACCTGGAATGCGACGCCCGATTCGACTTCCATTCGTCAATGTCATGGTGATCATCTGGTCAAACGTCTGTTGCGCTTCACTTAGCCAGCGTGTTTATTGCCGAAAATATGTGAAACCCTCGCCCTTGCTTGTACAGACTCCTGACCGTGTAGTGTCTAGCAGAGAATAGACGTATTCTCGCGCCTCAGTTAGGCGCCTAGCTGGATGTAAAGTAAAGTGACCTCTGTGCAAGTGTTTGTGTTTGCGTGAGCGTGTAGGAGGTGCGAAATAGCCTATGCAGAAAAGCCCACTCAGGGCACTAGGGAAGCCAGTAGGCATATGGTAACTGTGACCTTTCTCTCTTTTTATTCAATTCATTTACTCTCCCTCTTTCCAATTTGTCATTTTGCTTCTGAATTAATGCATCATTTCTCCCCCACACTTGCTAATCTCGTTGCATTTTCTCAATTTCCCCTAATATCTCATCAGCAATCAGTTTCCTGTCTGATGCTTATTCATGCGCTTTGCTTTAATGTATTAGTTCTTGCTTTCTTCTTCTTCTTCTTCTTCTGTTTGGGCTGTGGCATTTTTGGCTCTTCTTACCCTCCTGTTTTCCTTCTCTTCTTCTTTTTTTTCTTTTTTTTTTTTCTTTACACCTTCTTCTCTGCTCGGTGACACCAACACATGTAATTCTTCCTAATGTGACAAGTGAACTTCTTTAATCGTAACAAAGCTGCACTCTCGCCGCTGCATTCATCTGTGTTAATCAAAGAATTTATGCAAATGCCAGGTTTAGGAGAGCGTGAGGTATTTTTCTCCCAAATAAGTGCATAAGCTGGCTTCCTCTGAAGCTGCTATGTAAACAAGTGTCAAAAAGGGAGAGGAAAAAAAAAAAAAAAAAAAGTGTTTAGCATCCAGCCACTGAAATCTCACTCCGAGCTTTATTGATGCTCAAAAGTAGTCACGCGGTGCCCTAAGCTTGTTAGCTGTAGCGCAGCCAGGTTTGCTTGTGTGTCGCCAGCGAGAAGAATTTCAAACTGTCCCTGAAACTGGAAGTCGAGATAACGTCCGTGTTTTGATGTACACCCTTGCCTGAAAGCTTACTCTGTCAACATTCCAGATGGCCTAAATTATGCACCCGGTGGCATTCCCGTCCGATGCTTTATAGCCGAAATACAATCAATCTCATTCCAAACGCAACCGAACCATTTCCATTCCATGTCTTGTAAGGTAACACATTAGGCTGCAATTCTGTTGGCTTAGTGGCACGGGCACTTAAACATTTACGACGATACATCACGATATACGGTGCTGTCAGTGCGCGTATGGCTGGGGGGCATGTTGCCAAAGTGCCAATGTCTCGGAGGTCGGGTTGCGAAGGGGAAGGGGGAGAGGAACGGGAGGGGTTGTTCCAGAGCGGTGGAATGACAAAAGCCCAGTCTGAAGTATTTATGACCTCGGTGTGTTCAGATTCACAAAGCAGAGTGCTCTTCTCTATATTAGTTAGGCAGAGCCTGTCCTAGCTGACAACCCCCATCCCCTCTCTGCTGTAACGGAGAGGTGTTTATAATGCACCGCATGATCTGGAGCAGACGGCGCACAGGCTCTCTGACTGCTGTCTCCCCGAACATCCTCGGACCACTGACGAGAGGGCTGTCACGAGAACTTGCAACCCCCGTGCTCGAGATCACTTCGATCATATGGTACAAACTGAGCCAGGAACATCAGGACACATCCTTCATATTCCACAGGTCTCGTTATGACCAGCACACAGGAAGCAAGAGTCAGCAATGGAAGCCCAGGAGGGACATGTCTTCCTTGTGAATTGCCAAACAGGGGCTGGATTGTAAAAGACAAACAAGGCTGGGGGGGGCACAAGGATGAGTGCCACACAATACAATTAATACAGAAGTGTTTTTCCAATCTGATCGCGCTCCGCTGGGTTCCAAGACGCACTCGGAATAAAACGACGCGGCCCACGTGAGTGGGGTGTGAAACGCTAAATCTATTGTGAAAAATCATCATCAGATAACATGGGGTCTGTTATCAGGAAACGTTAAATATTTCATCGTTTCTCAAGTTTCCTTTGTCTGTGTGTTTGTCTGGGAGAAGCAGAACAGGCATGCACACTGCCCTCCTATAATTTTATGCTCCAGTATTTCCGTGTATGAGCATCCGCCTTTGTCGTGGTCCAGAACCTCACACACACACGCGTGCACACGCGCACACACACACACACCAGCTGCAGCCTTGCCACCCATGGCATGGGCATAAACCCTGCAAATTTAATGGTTCAAATGCAACATGGCCTGCCATCTGGGTTGGAAAGTATTTTTTTTTCCCCCTCCCTCTCTCCATTTCTCTCTCTCCTTCTCCTACTCTGATTAACGATGGTTTGGAACGCCAAAATAGATGGAATCATTACGGAAAAGCTTTCGCTAAATGATCAAATGCGTCTTTTTCGAAGATTGAATGTTCGACAACCACATGATTGGAAATGACTTCTGTAACGATTGGAATATTTAAGTAAACGGCCAGGAAACTAATGAGTGGCCAGCTCATTCATAACCTACTGAGCAATTCAAGAGAGGGCTTATTTATCTTATTAAATTTCACTGCAACAAAAGGATATAAAATATTTACCCGTGATCCAATTGAATCTCGCTAACATAAATGATCCTGGAACGCAATACGCCCGAGACGAAACTATACCCCGAGATCGTCTTTCCCCTCGGATTTACACGTCCGCCCATGATGCTGTCTATTATTATTGCTCATGATGAGATCCATTATGATGTGGCCTTTCGCTAATTAGTTTTCCGCTTACGTGCCGCCCATTGACCATGGACGAGGACAGACTCAAGTGTTCCACTCTACTGCACAGCACATGTAAACCCATCAGCACCTGCCTGTAGGACACTGGATTTGGCAACAATGGTGATCCTTCCTCTGTTCATCTGTCACTCAGAGAAGATTACAGGCAGGCCCAAACAAGACTGGACACGAGAAGAAATACGATCCAATTTATCCGGCCCGATTTCGCTTGGCCAGAGATTAGTGGTTTCTCACGCTGCCGTAATACTACTTTGTCCACTTTTTTTTTATGTAATAAATGGGATCTGACTTCAGCTCGAGATTAGCTTATACTTCTAAGAGCCCTTGACCACAGTATAAAGGTAACGTTAAAATGGAAACTTTAACCCGAAACCCGTAACACGATCCAAATCCTGGTTTTATGCCTATCGATTGGGGCGGAAAGAGGAATATAACAGCTATAGGGTCGAGGCTCAGTTTCACAAATTATAAATGCATGCTTTAATACACTACACTACACGGCCAAAAGTACATGGACACTCAACCATCATGCCCATATGTGGTTTTTCCCCATGCTCGAATGTTTTTAGAATGCCTTTGTATGCTGAAGCATTACAAGTGCCCTTCATTGGAATTAAGAGGCTCAAACGTGTTCCAGCACGACGAGGCCCCTGGACACAAAGCAAGCTCCGTGATGACCTGGTGCTTAAGAACGTGAATGGTTTGGTTTGGTTTGGTTTGATCACACCCATGACCTCAATCCTCCTGAACGCCTTTGGAATGAATTGAAATTCTGACCGCAGGCCACACCTCCTCCATTCTCACCCAAGATCAGAGCTCTCTCAGGAACATTCTTGGGAATGACCTGAACGAGCACAGAGGCCCAAAGCCGCCAAATAAAATCTCGTGGAAATCTTTCCCAAAAGAATTCCATTAAGGCTGTTAATAGGAGCAAAGCCACCTATGGGGGGTGACCAAGTTCACATTTATGCCCATGTTTTTGGAATAGGATGTTCAAGGACAGATTGGGGTGGGGAGGTCGGGTGTCCAGGACTTTCGGCTATGTGCTGTATGAAAACCGTTAAGCATTTCAAGCATTTGTGCAATTAGGAAAACACATCCGGGGAAGCAAAAAGGAGAAACCTGGTCTCCGTTTTGACTTTCATCCATTAGGACCAAGATCAAGCACTGACTACGTTTCAAAGAAACAGATGCTAATTACCTAACGGGGCCAAATAAAACGGTTTGCTCTACATTTTAATTCAAAGTTATGCAACTTCACAGGTTAAAAAAAAAAAAACAAAAACAAAAAAAAAAAGGCAAATTAGGCTTTCTTGGTACAATGCAGAACCAGAGCAGAAATGCATGATTCTGAGCATAAGAACTCCTGAGTTTATTTAAACCGCGTGGGCTTTATGAGATGATGCATTGAATGAACCAAAAGGAACAACACTAGAGGATAATTGCACCAATTTTGAGCCCATTTTTTAATTTTTATTTTTTTCCCCCTGGTTGATTTTAGGCTGGTCTTAAATGAATATCCACCCATCTTCTACCTATCCCATCCTGATCTACTCACAGTTCAATTGTAACAACCAGCGACACCTGGGCTGAGCTGCCATCCATCATGTTTGTCCTGAATAGACATCAAAATAAAGTCCTGAGGTAGTGAAAAAAGAAACTGGGGGAAAAAGGGTGAACTCTGCATAACATCTGGTGTGTCTTTTTTAGAATTGTATGAATTTAATAGCTTGGCCTAGACGTAAGACATCATGATGGAAACCTTTCTGCTATTAAAAAGGAAATTCATCCCAAAGGAAAAAAACCGGAGGAGAAAGAACATGAACGTGAGCGTCATTTGACATGGAGGACTCCAACTTTTCCAACCCACTGCAGATGAAATTCAATAAAATTGTAAGCGTTAGCATAAAATATAATCAACAAACTGTGATCTCCGATGTTACAGCAATTCACCTCATGGTTCTTCTTTTTCATCCTTTTGAATGCCGACGGTTCAATACTAACATTTCCTCCTTTACCATGAAATTTCTTTCCCCCTTGTGCTTACAAAAGCAATTATGTTGCATTTTACATGCTTGCTTTATTCCTCATGCATCTTTATTGATCCGATGCTGTTCAAGATCATCAGACCATGAGAAGCTGAATTGAAATCCTGCTCAATGTGTAATTTCTAAGATTTTCTGACATAAGTATGTTCACAATTTTCTTCTTCTTCTTCTTCCCACTCTTCTGTGGGGTCGATGAGGACAGGTTGAGCAAGGCGGGGTACACCTTGGGGACAGGTCTCCAGTCTAGGGCTAACAAATATATACAGACAACCATCCATTATTATATTCACACCCATGTGCAATTTAGAGAATCCAGTTAGCCTAATCGCCAACTCTTTGGACTGTAGGAGGAAACCAGAGCACCTGGAGGAAACCCACGCAGACGTGGAGAACATGCAAACTCCACACGGACAGGCCTCAGTCGGCCGGGTGGTTCAAACCTGGAAACATCTTGCTGTGAGGCGACAGTGGTAACCTCTGCACTAGCATCTCATCATTGCGTAATGCAACTCCTCAGAACACACTTTCCATTCAGGTACAGACTGATTATTCATATTCTCTTACATACCTAAAAGTTTTAAAGTTACACTAATCCCCCGTTGACATTTCGTGTCCCCAGCTATTTGCAGATTTTTATTTACAACCCGAATTTCACAAAGTTGGGATGTTCTTTCAATTTGAATTAAATTGACAACTAAAAGACTTTCAAATCACATGAGCCGATATTTTATTCACAACAGAACATAGATAAATGTTTAAACTGGGAAATTTACAATTTTTCTACAAAATGAGCTCATTTCAAATTTGATGCTTGCTACAGGTCTCAAAATAGTTGGGACAGGGGCATGTTTCCCATGGT
>JAQLOM010000007.1:2806308-2818245 GCA_030068315.1 Chrysichthys thysi
AACTTAATGGTGTCTCAAAATAGTCCAGTCAAGTCCACTTAGTTGTACTTAAATATATCTTTAGTTGAACTAATGATCTATCGTTAGCACACTAAGTACAAAAAAAGTGTGTGAAAATAGCATGAGTACATTAAAGTATAATAAGTACACTTTAGCATACTTTTTTTTTTTCCCCTGGGTATTCCATAAAACAACATTCTTCAAAATGAAATACTGCATCAGTCAGCAAGATACCAACTAGTTAGCTACATAGTGCTAAACATTGCTAATCTAGAAAGATTTACTGAACCTCTGCAATGAGCTTTAACAGGATTTTAGAACGGTCTTGGAAAATGAAAATGTATTTTGATACCAGTGTGTAAGCAAGAGTTGGATCTTTAGCATTCACCAGGGCCAGACACGGAAAATGCGTTAAGGTTTCTAATGACCAATTGCACGACAAATTCAACATGAACATATTGATAAGAAGCAAGTGGATGTGAAGATCAGATGAACGATTTGAACAGAAATGCAGTGCAGTTTTAAAGCCAATACAAAAGCCATGGGAATTCTAATAAGGGCAGATTTATTGGAGTTCATACAAATGAAACAGCAGGGAGACCTACAACCATTAGCCTTACTCTTCATCCTGAGCATCATAATTGACTTCTTACAAATTTGCAATCATAAGACCATAGTGCAATTTCAGCTACTTTTTCCTTCGACAACCATGACTGGAAAATAACATTTGTTTTCACCCTCAAGGATATGCCTTCAAAAGCATGATGCTCATAAGAAATTGGCCTACATCGTCTCCTGCTCCCCTGTTTACTGAATGAATGTTTATGAGGCCTGGTCTCATCATATGTAGAGACTGAATTACATAAATCCTGACCTTGGATTATATGTGCTGGTGCTCATGGCCATTTAAATGGGCATTCTACTGTTTTGAATAGCAATACTCCTGGGAGGTCACCTATGACTTATTGATCGTACACCTTCCAGTTTTTCTGCCAAGTTCACCTTTAAATTAAAAGGTCTTCATTTACACATGGGGGTTGGGTGGGAATACTTCTTAGCATTACAGTTTATTTTGCTACTTGGTGTAATATAGCCCATCCTTCAGTGTTCATTTATGTGCAACAATATATCCTGTGTGCATTCAGAAAATTATACTTTAGGAGTGAATTAGAAGGGCGGCACGGTGGTGTCATGGTTAGCACCGTCACCTCACAGCAAGAATGTCCTGGGTTTGATCCCTGGGGTGGCCCTGGGTACTCCGATTTCCTCCCACAGTCCAAAGACATGCACAGAGGGGATTAGGTTGATTGGCGACTCTAAATTAGCCGTAGGTGTGAATGTGAGTGTGAATGGTTGTCTGTCTCTGTGTCTCCCTGCAGTGAATTGGTGACCGGCCCAGGGTGTAACCCCGCCTCTCACCCCAAGTCAACTGGGATTGGCTCCAGCTTCCCCCCCCTGCAACCCTGAACAGGATTAAGCAGCAGATGATGAGTGAGTGAGTGAATTAGATTCAAATTTATTATCATTGTACATAGTATAAGTGACACCAAAAACGAGAACGAGTTATAAAACAAATAACCAAGAAGTTAGAACCATGGCATCTTGCTTCCTGGATTCTAACTGTACTCACCCCAGTGTTCTTGGTTTTTGGTTCGGCTGCTATTGGACGCTTGCTTGTACACCTACGGCCTTGATGACTATAACAACTACTTTTTGGCTGTAAAAGTATCAAGTGAAGTTTGCAAACCATGAACGGTTCCACGAATGACCTGACATTATCAACAGGTGCATTTTGTTACTAAAATAAGCTGAGGAAGCGTTCTCTCTTACTCGCTTTGGCTTTATCCTATTTGGATTTTGCAATGTGTACAGTTGCAGGCAAGGCCATTTCTCTGTGGGTAATCAAGGCTTCCTCTGGTGTTTGTAAAAATCCAGGTTCTGTGAAGACTTTGACTTCTCTGAATTTGTGTTGTGGGCCGTAATCTGTGATACCCTGTTCAGTAATGCTACACTGAGCAAAGTCGGCTTTTAGTGACTGCAGAGAATACTGTGCTGGGTAATTCATACAGATTTTGCTGTAGTAGTCTACGGTCACCGTGTTGTTTTTGTTATTCCATATGAAAGGAAATCATGCGAGAAATCAGAGATTATTTAATATAGGATAGGCAGTGGCAGTGCTTCTTCATCAATGCTCAGTCTGCACATCCCAGACCACCATGTTAAATCACTAGTTCTATCTATCTATCTATCTATCTATCTATCTATCTATCTATCTATCTATCTATCTATCTATCTATCTATCTATCTATGTTATTTATTTATTTATTTATTTATTTATTTTCCCATGCCCGTATGGGCAGTATGGAAGGCTAGAAGTATTTTCTGGAAATCTGTTTCATATCTCATGACATATTCACTGGATATAACCAGATTAGCCAGATAGTGACATAGTTAGCTGTAGTCTTTAGCTTTGCCTTGTTTCGGGGTGACTCATTTGGGTTAATGGAAGACACCTTAGCTGGGTCTGACTTAATCCTTTCTGCTTGGAACTGTCCAAAGGACTTAATTATTCAATTATTTTTCAAACAAAAGCCTCATTCAATTCTGCTTTATTGCTCAGATCATATTTGTCTATCTTGATGGTACGCGTTCATAATTACAACTGACCTGTTTCTAACTATAACGCGGACACATTTGTCCCCCAAAATGTCCTGCATGCGCACCTTAATACATTTTTGCATGCAAGACGTGTATCACCAACAACAAAAAACAATATTTTTTACTCATGGTATGAAACTAACAATATAGACATGCTAGTAGCTAACATATGCACTACGTTTTGCTCTGGAGGATGGCGAACGGTTTGTAGCTGTAAGCAGCTGTAGCTCTCCTTCATTTTTGTTTTGCTGCACTCTGTGTTTCGACGAGTTGTGATATGTTATCAAAAACTGCTAGTATGCCGGAGCATGAATAAATGCTTCTGATAGCAGAGAATAAACTCAATCTTAGCTGTAGCCCTTAAGCTAACCCTAACCTCAACCCTAAGTCTTAAATCTTAAAATTTTCCCCAAAAATCTTAAACCTTACATGCAACCACTAATTAGCATATCTCTCTAGGTAGCACAAATCAACAGAATACTTGTTGAACACTTGTCGATGATGACAAGAGCATGCATATAGGCAAAAAGCCCAATGAAATCCCGACTGACCATTCCCATTCATCTCATATGGCCATGAATCAGATATGTATTGGATTTGGGCCCACATATGAAAGTAACTCAAATCTAGTCACATTAAGGCAAAACGTCAAATTTGAAGTGAAGGTAGCCTTTAATGATGCTCTTTAAGGGATAAGCTGAACCCCTTTCTCTGTGATCTCTGCAGCATTGGAGATTGATAGCATGCACCTTGTTTTTGCTGTCATACATGAAGAGGACATGTACAGCTGCCACTTTACTACTAAACATATATTTCTACAATCTCGCCAGTTTTTTACTAGACCTTTCATAGGCAGAAATGAGAAAAGGGAAAACGACAAAAGCCTTCGTGGCCAAATATTGTGTTGCAGTTTGTTGATTTTGAGGCAACTTCAATGAACTTAATGGCCCAATATCCAGACCAGAAATCTAAAACAATAAAATTGCATCCTCCCTCAAGCTTCACTGTGTGAGTTGGCATAAGATAGTATTACATTTTGAAGGCATACGCTGAACCTGCTAGTGTGACTTTTCCAATACACCAAGAGCATTCATCGAATCTGTTGATTCTGTCACTCTGATATAATAATAATAATAATAATAATAATAATAATAATAATTTGTTTTTCCACACTATTATGTACATGGTATTCCCCATGAAGAAACTACTGCCATTGTATCAGGTTTAAAATGAATTTAATATTCACCTCGAAATAGCCCATTGCCAATTAAGATGTCAGAAAGCCCTTTTATGATTGGCTTACCTCCATGCTAAGTTCTGGTCTCCAATAGAATGTGTTGAATGAAATACTAGGTCCAAGCATACTTTTAGACCTTACACTTTTTTTTACAATTTAAACCGTCACATTAAATCCAAGAGCAATTTATTTTCTTTATATTTGCACTAAAGTGAATGTGCCTTTAACATCAAGCTACTGTACACCTTATAAGTGCAGTCACAATTCCTTACCGCACTCCTCTCACTCTCCATTGAGACTTCGACCGCGCCCTTTGGCAAGCTCCAGGCCTGTTGCCTTCTTTCTCTTCTGTATTACTTCTTCCCAAAATTCAACAGCGACCTTCCAAGACATAAGAGCATCCTACACCTGGTCTACCATCACCCATCTTGAACTTTAGACATCAATTCTACCCCACTTTACATCTTCGATCATTACTCGGTCTACTTTCCCATCATTCTCCCTGTCCTCCACGACATCAACTATCAAAACTTCTCACCCCCTTGCCAAAATGTCCTTCCTCTGAAGCCTCCTGCACCTTATCATCTCTTTCAAAATCCAACTCTTTTCCTCTCTTCCACTGCAGTTAGCAGCCAACACTTTTATCTTTTCACTATCCTCATGCATGGGGTATGACTGCCTTCTGTCTTCTACACCCAGGAAGTTTTCTTACATCTTGGCTATCAGATGTGTGCAGCAATCAGAACTGAGAGCAGCAGAGAGAAAGTGGTGGAAGTTACAACTTGGTATTGATCCTGTCACTTTCTCCTGTCCTTTGAGTTCTCATTAAAGTGACTGCTGCTAAGACATTCTACAATAGAAACATGGAAGCTTCTGAACAAGTTCCTCACAAATACCAGTACTCCAACTCCTACACTTCACATACAGGATTCCCCTTCTCTTTTTTGGACGTACATTTGGGTGTATATGATGTGTGATATTGCATATCAACAAGAGAGGCCCTTCAAGTCATCTTGTCCTACAAATCCACCACCTGCCAGTTGCATCCCATCCCATGTGATGTTGGTCCTTCTCACAAGATCTCCTCCCCTTCATCTGTACTGTCATTAATGTCTCCATAAAATCTGATCATGTACAAACCACATTCAAGACAACAAAGGTTATCCCATCCACAAGAAACCCACTTTGATATCAGCAAATACTGACTGATATGACTTCTCTTTTTTCTTTCTAATCTAACCCTCAAATGCTCCATCTACAAAAATGTATCTCTATCTCATCCAAAACTATCTCCAAAATCCTTACCAATCCAGCTTCAAAGTGTCACAATGCCCTTGTGAGCATCACTAATTAGCTTCATGCTGTTTGATAAGCCAAACTGGCCTAAAGCTTCATTGTACATGACTATTTGGTACAGTCAACTACAGTACAAGACTCTCTTGTCCATCCTCATGAGTCTTTGAATTTGTGACACGGCACGGCAGTAGCTGCTTCCTACCTGGATGCACGGTCGTATCAGGTGACATGGTGGCCATCCACATCTATTGAGATTCTTCACTGGAATCCCACAAGGCTCAGTGCTCGGTCATTTTCTGTTCTTCCTCTATGCCCAATATGTTGGTGATGTTTATATCCTCACATGGATTTGCATAAAAACTCAACTTATCCTCTCCTTTCCTCCTTCAAACTGTCATGTTTCTGCTTGGATAGCTGTATGTGTGACAGACATCTCATCGTGAATGGTAGCTCATCAACTAAAACTGAATTCCAGCAAACATGAACTGCTGTTTATCCCAGGAGATGCATCTGAATGACAGGATCTTGTGCTCTCCCTGAACAACTCTCCGATCTTAATTCTTAACTCTGAGTGCTCAACAAGCATTTTGTCATTAAAAAATTATCTGAAAACTATATGAAGGAGTCCTACTGCCATGCCCATTATCATCAGTAATTCCTTTATCCTGACACCATGTCCTTTTCTTTATAAACTGAGTAAATAACCAGATAACCACAGAGGTATGTGAAGTCATTTTTATTTAATGGCATTTACATCTTAGGAACAACACACAGCTGTTGAGAAATGTAGATGCATTTTGCATTATGGGTGTATTTTCTGTAGAGGTCAATGTCCGTTGTCATGTCATATCACATTATAAAGCAAGAGTTTCTAATCAAACAGGTACAAAAAAGTGCTACACGTGCAAATACTGCAGTGTGGGAAAAGTTAATTAAGATGATTAACCTAAAATGCATAATAACGGGTTTGATGCCATCTGAAAGAATCAAAGCATATAGCACCTTAAAATAAAGTCTTTCTCTGTTATTAAGAACATTGCTGTCATGAGCCAGGGAACATAAGACTGTCACTTCAGAAAGCCAATAGGACAGTTATCTAAACTTTTGGTGAGTGATATCACCAAAAACATGCTTTCCTTTCAAAGACAACAAATCAGAATATTGCTTTGGACATTTATATAATGTTACTTTTCTGACAATTGCATGCTTCATAAATTTGTATTCCCTGTAAACCCCCCCCCCCCCCCACACTTCCTTGAGGTAAGTGCCATACGCTAAGTTCCTTGGAGGTGTGTGAAATTCCACCCCAGGACACTGAACTCCACCTTCAACAACAACCAATGAGTGCCTGTGAATGACGAAAGTCACAAACACTATACATCTCAATATGACACCCAGAATCTCACTAATGTCTCTGAGGTGGCCATTAGATTTCCGTCCATCTGGAACTCAAGAACTTGGTCGTCTTTGGTGTTAAAGTTTGTTCACCTTCTTTGGTGTCAAAGGAAGTTTGAGGTAAGAACTATTCCATTATTACCTCGGAGGTGCGTGAATGGGAATTCCACCCCAGGAATTCTACACTCTACACCTCAATATAAAACCCAGAATCTCACGAATATCTCTGAGATGGGAAGTAGAGTTCCATCCATCTGGATGTCTGATCATCAACCTCAGAGTTAGTTTTAGCTAATCCTGCATTGATGTCAGTCAGCACCTTCCCTTAAAAGGTGAGTTCCACAGAAGAAAATTGTGTACAGGAAGTCATGAGGCATTGCTCAGGATCTCTGAACACTCTTACTCAGCTGAGGCCATGCCTGGACCTTTAGTGAGATTATCTGATATCTGTTCACACACAGTCGCAAGATTTCATCAAGATGAAGCTGACCTAATGCCACGATCTTGGCCAAACTGTGCAGCATGGAGACAAAGAACTCTCTGTAAACTCCAATGATACCATTGCTGACTAATCTGAAGTCACTTCCAACCAAGACCTTCTTCAGTGTTGGCTTGGAACCTTAGCTAGAATGAATATGTTAAGCAGATCCATCCTTTTCATACTTCACAGAAGCCAAACAGCCACCAACAGTCACAGTAAGTTTCGTTCCATTCATGAACTAGATCACATTCAGCACAATTGTTTCGATTTTCTCTTACCGTATACTGTGTTTTATATCAATGCATATTTTTCTTATTATAATTTTGCAAGTTTTTATGTACAGTATGTGTGCTTCCTACTTAAGTAGGGAATATAAGATAGGTAAGCTATTACTATTTAGTTAAAATACGAGAAATTATATTTAACAATAGTAATTCTAGGCGGCACGGTGGCTGAGTGGTTAGCACTGTCACCTCACAGCGAGAAGGTCCTGGGTTCCAGGCACGGGTGCCTTTCTGTGTGGAGTTTGCATGTTCTCCGCATGTCTGCGTGGGTTTCCTCCGGGTACTCCGGTTTCCTCCCACAGTCCAAAGATATGCACAGTGGGGATTAGGCTAATTAGTAAAAAGAATAGGAACGATTTGCCTATTATATAATTTGATTTCTATCAAATTAGGTGAATCCACTGGACACACACGTGTAAAATCATACAAAGTTTAATTACAGTAAAAAGGTATACCGTTTCTCAATTTAATCCCAATGAATCCTGGCACCAAGGTCTTGGAAAATGCCTAAGCCATCAGGGAAGAAGAAATCCACTGATGTCATATGGTTATACAGTGCATTCATGTAATCAGTTGACTTCATTTTATTGTGACATAGGCTAGTCTAGTACTGAGCCTAGACCTGACCAATTGAAACACTGCCTCCAGAGGTTCGTACACTGGCCACTGTGCCCGATGGGGGCATCACTACTCGCGCCTCTCTTTATACTCTGACATGTCCATTGCTCTGAAACAGGGTAAATCTAGAGTCCTCAGACCGCATGACCTTTTTCTGTTGATCTAGAGTCCAATCTTTTTGCTTCCTACAAACTGAAACCATTTGCTTTTCAATTAGGCTCATAAACACACAGCTCTCAAGTCTCAATCCTGTGCGTTCCCATCACACTGCGCATGTGGAGTTGCCCTTACTTTCACTATTGATTACAAGTGTGAGATCAACTTTTGATTTATTTATTTTTTTTAATGATTTGATTTTGTATAAGTGATCTCTGATCATGGGCAGTCAAGATTTCCCTGTAAAGTTCACCACAACCTTTCCAGGTTTTAATAATATATTGGACAGCTTTTAACCCAATTCCAGTAATTTCAACAATCTCCTTGGTTGTTTTCTTTACTTGATGTACGCTAATAATTTGACTCTTCAGAAACACAGAAACATCTTTTCCAAGGGTTACGTCTTCTCACGTGGTTGTTTAAAAAATGAGAAACTACTCTCTGCCTCAGATGTCAATGTCATTATAGGAAATTGGCAAAGAAGTGGATCTACTTAACCTTCGAAGTCCAGTTGAACTATTATCGCAACATTTAGGAAGGTGCATAGAGAGGCTTTACAGGTTTTCATTTTATAGCCTGCCCAATGGATATAAAACAACACAGATCAGGGCCATAGACTGTAGACGCCTCTGTAATGAAGTATTCGGTCATCATATGATGTAATAAATAACTGCAGTAAGGATTACGATGAGAAAGCTTGCTTGGCCTTGTGCTTGCTTGAGTCATCTGCAATGGCTAACCTTCAGAAATGTCATCCTGCCACTTAAAGTGACGGAAAACACTATGAGGCCAGTGACAAGAATGTCAATAATCAGATCGCACCCTAGTCCTCTTCTTCACATCAACCTTCCTCAGTTAACTCTCCCAGAATTCTTAATCTCTTACCCAATCAATAGGCCTGTGCCACAGCATCCCTGCAATTGTTTTTAGTCATCAATAACACTAACAATGTTAGCATGAGTAATTGTCAGTTTTAAACAGACGTCATTCAAGAAGGCATGAAAAGCTTGACCTTCAACTGTTCTGCATATTTAAATAATTAATGTGTCTTGTATGCAAGGAAGCCTGCACGGAGACCCATGGCTTCAGCTTGAACTCAATTGTGCAACGTTGAACTTTGACCGCAGGCTTTGTGCCGCTGAGCCCGATTTCAGCACAATGAGACCATGTTTGCATCATAATATTCCTCCCTTCTTGTCCAAAAGCGGGGGAAATTAACGAGCTTGGCATGGTGCCCAGCATTAAATCGTCAGACGAGACATAAAACACAGCCAAAGACTGTCTGGCATTTGCATGAAGAGCAGCATTTGAACTTCACAAGAGGTTGAGGAGCTTCTCAAACTTCAACCTCAAAGTACACAAAGCCACCGTCACCTTTGGAAGAGGGGAGATAAAGAGATAAAGGAAACGAATCTTTAATTTTAAAAGCCTACCGTGAAATTTGCAATACAGCACTGAACAGCATAAAAAAAATCCATACTGTAAATATACACTCAGGGCTGCATGGTGGTGCAGTGCTTAGTACCGTATTTTCCGACCTACAGAGCACATCGGTATATACGCCAAACCCACTAAATTTTAAAATAAAAATATATTTTCCATATATTAGCCGCACCCAGACTATAAGCCGCAGATATATACGTTGTGAAATGAGATATTTACACAGAAAGATTTTGTAAATGTTTATTTACATACCTTAATTGTTTCCAAATGGTGCCTAACACGGCAGTAAAACTAGGTACGTGCGTCTTTATGCTAATCCCGGCGGCTAAGCTGCAACCTAACTCTGTTCTGGACTTTGTGGTTGCGCAATTGCTGTATGGGTTTTCTCCAGGTACTCGGGTTTCCTCCCACAGTCCCAAGATAGCTTTTTAAACCGGCTTCTCCAAATTGCACATAGATGTGAATCTGAGTGTGAACGGTATTTCATGATAGCTTGGCGACCTGTCCAGGATGTACTCTGCTTCTCTCCTGATGTCAGATGGGATTGGCTCCAGCTTCCCTACAGCCCTTGTGGATAAGCTGTGTACAGATAATAGATAGGCACTCAGTGTCCACTTTATTAGGAACATCTGCACATTCGTGCAATTATCCAATCAGCCACAAAAGTGGCAGCAATACAATGCTAATGAAACTCAGTAAGGATTTCTGTGTTTTGCATGTTATAAATAGTGTTCATTATTATTATCCCTCAGTATAGGAACTGTAGGGAGTTTGCATGTTCTCCCCGTGTTCGCGTTTCCTCCGGGTACCCCGGTTTCCTCCCAATGTCCAAAGACATGCGCATTAGGTAGATTGGCTAGCCTAAATTGGCTGTAGGTGTGGATGTGTGAGAGTGTGGGTCCCGAGTTGGAGGGTTGGCATCCTGGCCGGTAAAATTATGCCACAAGAGACACCATGGTTCTATGGTGCGCCGGCCGACCCAGGTGGTCCTGGAAAAACCGGCTGTTAAACGGAGATGGATAGGAACTGTAGGTGAGTTGGTGAAGTGATTGAGCGTCTGTGTTTGGAATTTGGTGTTTAAAGCGATGAACAAATTTATGATTTTTTTTGTTTGTTTGGTTTTTTTACATTTAATGATGTGCATTAATCTGGATTTCATTGTCTTTTTTTTAAGTGCATTTTAAATGCGTTTTCTGGTTTGTCTTTTGGAAAGGCCATTAAACCAAGTCTATATATTCCTTTAACTGCATGTGGTGGTCTATTCCGGCTTGACCTTTCTTTCATAACGTGTTCTTATCGCAGCTGAGGTAGACTGGCCTCACGCCACGTTTCCAATAAGACTCTCGGATCCCTGAAGCAGTCAAAAGTCTGTCTCCATTACATTAAAACCACTTGCACTGACCCCCTCTCTCCTTTTCCCCTGTCTGGGTTATATGAAAGAAAACCCCCATCGCTCATCTCATTCTTTATTTATATTCAATGGCGCTCCAAATTTAGATGACTTTGGGACCTTTTTCCTAAATCACTACAGTCATGGGACTGTGGAAATGGTAACTAATTTTAAGATGTCATTTTAGATTTGCTCGCTTCTTTTCTGCCAAATGTATGTGGAACTTCAAAAGTATTGGAGAGCTCTTATTTCATATCAGCACATCAGACTCCTACAAAACAGAGGATGGGTGCAGAATATATCCAATATTTATAAGCAGTGGCAGTATTTGAGCTTGAAAAGTTTGTTTGGGCAACTTATTAATTATAGGTATGCTTTAGGTGTGCATTTTGTGTCAATATTTTCTCTTAGCCTCCAGCTTAAGGAATGCTAAAACACACACACACACACACACACACACACACACACACACACACACACACACACACACACTGTGCTATTGCTGATTTATTGGCTAATTGAATTATATTATATTCTGTAGATGCATGTATTGGGTAAAAGTGTACCAAAAAAGAGGTGTTGCTGAATAAAAAGAAGTAGAGAATAATTGCCGTATAATGGGAAGGTTCTTCATTTAGTGCTTAAGGCTTTAAGCTCACATACCAATAAGCACTATCGGACTGCATTTTTTTTTTACTTCTCAATTCCACAACTCCATTTATCACTAGAAAAAAATTTGACACACATCTTTAAAAAAAAACAAAAAAAACACAGGCCTCTTCCAAATATAGTAGTGACTTTTTGTGTAGTAATGTAGCAACAAGTAGTTTGAAATTGTTCAGCATTGTGGATTCAAAATGCATTTGTTTGTTTATTCTGGGTATTATACACTCACCTAAAGGATTATTAGGAACACCATACTAATATGGTGTTTGACCCCCTTTCGCCTTCAGAACTGCCTTAATTCTACGTGGCATTG
>JAQLOM010000007.1:2996560-3009068 GCA_030068315.1 Chrysichthys thysi
CCAGACGTCTTCAAACTGTTCTGAAAAGAAGAGGAGATGCTACACCATGGGAAACACGCCCCTGTCCCAACTATTTTGAGACCTGTAGCAAGCAACAAATTTGAAATTAGTTCATTTTGTACATAAAATTGTAAAAATCTCTCAGTTTTAACATTTGCTATGTTATCTCTGTTCTGTCGTGAATAAAATATTGGCTCGTGATTTGAAAGCCTTTTAGTTTTCATTTTATTCAAATTTAAAGCAACTTTTCTGGGATTCGGGTTGCGCATTGCTGTGCAGCATATGCATGTGCCAAAACATTGATGACATATCGAAGGGACTACAGATAAATTCCATGGAAACATTTTTCATGTTGGAAATGTGTTGAAACCTCGACAAGAAGTTACTCTGTACTCATAAAGGACTAGTTTGAGGCAGCTCCAATATCTTGGGCAGGAGACTTCATGTAATCTATAAAAGATGTCCAATTTACTAGTTCAGTGATGCAGCACATCACCTATCAGTTCTTGTGCAAATTTACTGTATATTACAGTATAAGGAGATCCTGTGTCCCACAGTTTCTGAGTTTGAAGCATGCTGATATCAGATATAGCCACAAGGCCATATGAGGATGAGGTGAAGGATTGGTGGTGAAACATCTTGAAATGCTGTGGTCAGATAAAGAGGGACGACATGTTTGAATGGTCAGTGAGGTTCTCATTCTTTTTCTCATTCCAGATGAATTACTAATATTTTTCTGCATGGTAAGCTACTGGACCTTACATGGCTGTAATGTGGAAAATATCAAATGGAATGTGTTGGAGTAGATCAATGGAAAGATAAATGTTGTTAAATATTTAATATTCATGTAAAATTTAACTATTTTTAACTAATGCTCTTTAGCCGTCTACAGAGGATATTAAACCTCATTGTAAAAGTTTAGGAGAAGAAATTCAATCAAGACAAAAATCCAGTGCTCTTTGTCTTCGACAAAATCCTTTAACCATTTGAGTAAGGGGATAAAGTTTCATGGTGACAGGGATACATCGGTTGAGGAATTTGTTGAATTTTACAAAAGAGATGACGATTTCAAGAGAGTTACTTCCTTCGCAGTGGGACTACCATACTACCATTTGATGTTTTGATAAGATTCAGGCTGTTTCAGGATATGTGCCAAATCATCTGGGAAAAAACTATAAAACTCATGCTGAGTATACAGATTTGCTTCCTGCCTCTTCCCGCTAACACACTGTTATAATCCCATTTCACAAAGGAAAGCCTGCCCTGCTGTAGGATTTAGACTGTGCCTACTGTTGTTCTCAATAAAAATATACACAATGAATAAACATTTACACAAATTCATTCAGTTTATTATTCTAGCTTAAAGATACTCCGGTACTTGGCAATTGGAAACATTCCGCCAACCTGCAGTTTCAGGCTTCTATCCATGATGGAGTCAAACGGTGGTCTATCAACACTATATGGCCAAAAATATGTGGACACCGGACCATCACACCCATACATGAGCCTTCCACAAACTGTTGTAGCAAAGTTGGAAGCAGGCAGTTGTACAGAATGTATTTGAATGACGTAGCATTACACTTTCCCCGGGAAACAGATGTCAGTTTACACTTCACTGGGACTAGATGGTCCAAACCTGCTCCACCATGACAGTACGTCTTTGCACAAAGTGAGCTCCATGGAGACAAGGTTTGCCAAGGTTGGTGTAAGAACTCGAACGTCCCACACAGAGCCCAGGCCTCAACCCCAATTAAAATACCAGTCTTGCCCAACATCAGTGCCTGACCTTGGGCTCTTATAGCAGAACGAGGACAGATCCCCCCACAGCTACGCTCCAAAATCTCGTGGAAAGTCTTCCCAGAAGTGAACTTTGCTTTCACAAATTTAATAGCTTACCCCTGCTTTAAAATAACAAACAGTTTTCTTGCCTTTAAGATGGATGAGATAAGATGAGCCAGATTGTATCCATGATGAAATGCACTTCAGACTCCACATGGCTATTGTTCAGGTTGCAGTGGTTCCTCACCCTGACTCCAATTATGCTTTGTTTAGTTTGGGTTTTTGTGACAGCTGTGAGATCGATTGCTCCAGCTTCATGCTGCTGGTCAGTGTTCCCCTGATTCTCTAGGTGTAAAATACCTGCTTAACCATTACCACATCGTGGCAGACACACAAAAATATCAATGCACTTAATTTTAGAACCCCATTTTCCAGCAACAGTTTCTCGGAGTGCTGGTCACTGCCGACCAAATTGTAAAAGTTGCAGACCCCTTTGGCATGAACCTACAAAATACGATTATATTAAGTGGCATGTAGGGAAGAATTTAATTTAATACAAATTTGAGCGAAGAAGACCAAAATAACTGTAAAGATAACGAATATCAGAGCGGTCCATGCTATCGTCTGATCCATCTCTCCTCACGGTTCGTTTGTTGGCCATAGTGAGACATGCTACACATGGCAATATTGTGATATCACAACCGTAATGAGGTGTAAAAGTGACAACAATCTGCAGCTCTTGAATTTAAACTACAATACATAATAGGTATCAATCACGACTTTACTGATCGGTTTTACACCTTATGACTGTTGTGATGACTAATAACAGTCTGAGGGTGTTTCTATAGCACCTATATTTAGAGTTACAACTAGGGTTGCACCGATACCGATACCAGTATCAGGTATCGGGCTGATACTTTGCTAAAGTACTCGTACTCGTATTCGTACATAAAGTGCCGATACCGTGAACCGATACCAGTCCTATTTCACAACACCAAACTGATCGCTTTTCTAGGCAGGGGTGATTTATTGTCCTACCTGACTTCAGTGTCTAGGGGGAGACAATGAGCCGGAAAGTTAACGGAGATACGATCAACAAGCTAGTGTGACTCAACACCATGAAGCCGGGCTGTGTGCTTAGCTTAGGTACGTGTGTATTTATGCTAATCGCGGCGGCTAATCTGCACCCTAACTCTGCTTCGGACTTTTCTGGTTGCGCAATCGCGGTAAAACCATTCCGATTGGCTGGGTTACAGGTTTTTCCGGTATTCATGTTGTTGACGTGTTCACGGACACGGAGTATGAGCAGCGCAAGACCGGCTAGGAAGCCTAGCATCATAGCTGTGTTGTTAGCTACGCAGCACATTACATTTTCTGGTCATATTTACACTTTGTCTGATGTGAGGACACTGACTTACAGTTTAACCGTGCAGATTAGCATACATACGCACGTACCTATGTAATTTACAGAAGGCTGTTTTTGTTAAAAGCAGAATGATTAGTTTATTGTTGGCCTGGAATAGCCTTCTGGTAATCATTTTTGTATTTAGCTTATTGTAGGCTTATTGTACTCTGCAAAAGAGAAAATTAAACTTGCCTCCAAATTGATTACACTTTCATGAAAATCCAGTTTAAGAAGTATCGGTATTGGCGAGTACACAAATAAAAATACTCGTACTCGTATCAGTTTGGAAAAAAGTGGTATCGGTGCAACCCTAGTTACAACTGAATGTGACATTATGAGTTCAGTACAGTTTGTGTGCCAGTTTGCCTTCATGTCCAAGTGTGTCCTTGTGTCATCTCTTCCAGATGCACATGGCCATCCACATAATGTAAAAGAAAACGCGTCTTCCACTGCTTCATAGTTCAGTTCCGATGTCCGATTGTCCATTATAAGTGCCTCTGATGGTGGACAGAAGTCCGCATGGGCGCTCTAACTGGTCTGTAGCTATGTAGCCCCATACACAGCAAGTGCAATGCACTGTGTGTAAATTAACTTTATGTTTTCAGCAATTTGTACTACAGAAGCTCTTCTGTGGGATAGGACCAGACAGACTAACCTTTGCTCCCCATGCACATTAATGAGCCTTAGGCAACCATGACCTTAAGAATTGTTCGCTGGTTGTTCATCCTTGGACTTGTCATAGGTACTAACCACTGCATACGGGGGAACACCCCACAGGACCCGTCATTTTGGAGATGCCCTAACTGAGTTGTCCACAAGGACGCGTGCGTCTTTGTTAGGTACGCAATACGCAAGCAGAAAATGGGGGAAACATTGGCGTGTATGAAGAGGAAGGGGAAAACGGGCGGGGTTATGTTTGTTCGTCACCCGATCATGTGGTCGTGACCAGATGCAAAATTTTTGCGAGTTTTTTTTTTGGTCGGGAAACGATTTGTTCGCGTTCAGAAACGTTTGTGACCAGAGGTTCTACTGTGTATACTTCAAAAGGTGCTGCTAAACTATCATTAGCAGATGAAAATAGTTTAATTTATTTAATAATTATAAGACTTATAAGAATAAACTCGATATAAATTTTTAAACCTATATCTAGACATTTGTAAAGATCAAGCTTCAAATGGTCTTATTGTACTGGCAAATAATCAGGCGTCTTTCTAAAAATAAATGATTAAAATTCACTGATTTTTTTTTTTTTTTTTTTTGGCCTGTAGATCAAGACGATTTCAGGCTTGAAATCTCAACACCTAGAAAATGTCTAGAAGAAAACTGATACTTAGGTTTACGCCTTAACCCTGTTCGTGGGCGTTGCTAGACCTCTTTTCCTGGGGCATGTGCTGTGCGCCAATAAAATCTTACGTTGGAAAACAAGTTCCTGTATTTGTCAGTGCATTAATTTAGATTGATAACTGGAAAAGAAAGGATTTTTTTTCAAATCCACAATCTCAAAGCATCACAGTTTAACCACCTTCCTCGCGGTCCTGTGCCCCAGTAGAGCCGTATGTCTAACAACCCCCCTGACCTTATATTTAGTTTATTGTCATCTTATAGTAGCACTATATAATAACTTATAATAGTACTATATTCAATATGTTTCCACTTGCAAAGAGGTATTTTTTTTTTTGCACTGCATTCTGACCGATTATTTTCCAATAATTGCTCACCCTGCTGGGTATTATACCTTATATATTGTACATATTGCATGTCACTAACATAAGCCGCGCATAAGCAAAAAGGAATCAGCTTTCACGCTGCGGCCACTGGAAATTTCCAGAAAGAGACAGACATATTTTAAGTCCTAAACCTGCTGAAGTGTGTCACAACTTACCCTTTGATATTCATGCCAGAAGTGAACGCCGTCTCAAGCTGTATGAAGCACTTGGAATTAAAGGTGCACTGCTCTCAACTTTTGCGGTAATAGGATTGGCAGTGTAGCTGTTGTGTGGCTTTTTTTTTTTTTTTCATTCTTCTTACGGATTTCTGCTCTGACCACCCCCTCCCCTTCATCACACTCAACAGGGTTTTGGAGTTCAAGTCAGCACCCACTCAAATCAATGGCATTGACCGACAGGGACTTCAGCCTGAGCAGCTAACGTGGCTCGCCCCATTTATCACGCAGCGACAGATCCCATTAACACACTCTTAAAAGGTCAATCAAATCAAAAACATGTTTATGGATATTTTGCACTGGATTTTTTCAAGGAAAGCCATTCTTTCTGAGTCTCTGTAGTCATGTCCCTAATAATTACATATGCTAGCTGACTTGTCTACTATAAGGTTAGAGGGAACTGCTGTGAGATGTCAATATTGATTATGGTAATATACTGAGCAACACTCGTACACTTAAACACTGCGTCATGACCCTGACAGAACTATGCCGAGGACCTTTCGTGTCACGCCATTATCATAAGTGGTTATAACAGTTATTGTAACATTATGAGAAATTGTTCCCCTAGTTGTGATAATATCATTCGGAAATGTATTTCAGTGTACCATGGTAGTCTAAAAAATTGCCAAGTACTTACTAAATGGCTTAAGACAGATGTTTTTCACCCATACAGTATGAAAGCTGTCAAAAGATACATCTTATGTTACATTACGAGTGTCGCTCTAAGAAAACATTATGACGCACTGGGATATCAGTTAATGGGATTATTAATGGCAGAGTTGTAGAATTGATATTTATGAGATTTTATCTCTCTGTAACGTTTTATTTTTGAATAGTTTCCTTTTTATTATTTATGACGCAAGATAAGCAAGGGTATTTTCTTCAATCATGAACAGTCACGTCGCAGGAAGGGGGGGGTGACATGATACAGTCCGCTCCAGAAGGCTGATTCTTTTGTTTGTGCTGTACTCTGAAGACATTTGGGTTTGAGATCGAGAGATAAATATGAGATGACATCAGAATTTTAGTTTTCACTTCCTGATTTTTACTTAAAACAGCAACTTACACTATGGCACCTTGGGGAGTAGCCCACCCAATTGTTAGGTGACCAAAATTATTGGAAGTGCATGGGCCTTAAGGTAACTTAAAGTAAATAACGCTATATTTGGTTGCATCACTTGCTTGGGGAGGGGGCAAAGAAATCAACAACTTCAACCTGGAAACCCACGAACATCACGAAACTGTTGCATTCTTCTTGTGATTTTGTGAAGCGTTTCCAGGCTTGTACTGCAGCTTTTGCCGTTCTTGTTTGTTTTGGAGAATTTCTGCATGCCATCCCCTCTTCAGGAGGTAAAATGTATGCTCAATCGGGTTAAGGTCTGGTTCTGGGTCTGGGTCGTCCCTGTGCACAGCATGCACGTCATGAAGATATAGTTTCCAAAGCTCCGTCTGACGTTGGCACACTCACACACGGGCAATTTTAGGGTCGCCAATCCGCCTAATGAGCATGTCTTTGGACCGTGGGAGGAAACTGGAGTGCCCGGAGGAAACCCACACAAACACATGCAAACTCCACCCAGAAAGGCACCCATGCCGAACCCAGGACCTTCTCACTGTGAGGCGACGGTGCGAACCACTTAGCCACCGTGCCGCCCCCAATAGTGGTTACACAACAGCATGATGTTACTAGACATCAACTTTCATGACAAGTTGTGACAGCATATGACATTAGCCCTGACAGGTGCATGACAAAGTAAAGTAGTATCAAAACGTTCAAGTCCAGTATTACTTGTTACGGTTATACATGCTGGCTTACACAGGAAAAGGAAGGGAGAGCGTGTGGGTGCGGGGTGGGGGTGGAAATATGTTCACGAACCTAAAAGCAAGGGAAAGATTTGAAACGTGAAACAAAATCTCATGAAAAACATTATTTAGGGCCGTGTGGGGGCCGCTTGACACCCTGCGTGCCGGTCGGCATGGACAGGACCTAAGAAGAAGATACTCAGAGTTAGTTAATCCTAGAGTGATGCTTGTTTTGATATGAATTTTGTTTAATTCCACATGTGCATATGAATGAAAACATATGCAAAGGCATATATAACCCAACGTCTAATCTTAAACTTCATAATGTCACGTTCTGTATTTGCACGCCTGCACTTAGGACTGCATTTCCCAGAATTCTCAGCAGCTTATACATTCAAAGCAACCGAGAACTCCACCTACCAACACACTTGCACACACCTCACTTCTCACAGTCTCCAGATTATCGATACACAGCACATGCTCACAATCACGCCTTACATGTTTCAGGACTTTATTGGTCTGACTTTACCAAGCCTTCTGTTCTCTGCTTTGAGTCTGTGATTTTTGACGTTGTTTCTTTCCTGGTTTTTGCCCCCTGGTTGCCATCACCTCCGAAATCCTATATGTGCATCACCTGACCGTTGGCCGTTTTTTGATTCTGCATTTTGTCTCACGTTTCGCATTTGTTTGCCTGATTGCCTGAATAAAAACCTCATGCAGGTTTTAGATCTGCCTGCTGACCTGACATACAACTTTTCATCAGAATTGAGATCTACAATTTGTTATGCATACGCAACCACAGGACCATATTGCGT
Organism: Chrysichthys thysi; assembly: GCA_030068315.1. Lineage (NCBI taxonomy): Eukaryota > Metazoa > Chordata > Actinopteri > Siluriformes > Claroteidae > Chrysichthys > Chrysichthys thysi. The sequence goes on from JAQLOM010000007.1 coordinate 3,004,305, forward strand.
TGGGTGTATAGTATACAGTATGCTATAATAATAATAATAATAATAATAATAATAATGATAATATATTCTCATTTGTAGATAGACTATCACTGCTACACCTGATATACGAGCACAGCACACACTGTTGCACCCGTCAATGTCGACGCCGTGTCTAAATTACCCAGCTTGAAAATAATGAACAATATTTTTCATTACATTATGTTACGTCAGGTGCACTAGCTGTCATGGCGTTCCGACATATACGAAGGGATTTTAAAACATGCTACCAAACATGACACTGCAACATTCATGTGACATAATTGGACTAAACCCGCATTAGAGTTACATCAGTGGTCGATTGTTTTGTTTTTCTGCACGTTTTCATTCCTGCTATTAGTCCAAATCCCCGCACATAACACTCATCCTTTATTAAACCCATAGCAAAGTACTTATTAATATTTTATGTCCGCATAGTTACAGCAGGTAAGGGAAAAGCTTTAGGTCATTAAAAAGATAACGTTAAGCAAGCTCTTTAACTTTGTTGTTCCACGCTCCTGCTTCTGATGGGTGAATAAGTACCGAGTATTTATGCCGGAGGATTAGACACAAAAAGTCATCATCTTTGAATACGAATGAGAATTACTTTGTAAAATTGGTTCCGTTTGATCCGAGGGGACGTGGGCGCTGTTTAAATAGAAGCTCCTCCGTTACTGACTGCCCTGCGTACAATAGCGTCAACGGGGATTGAGTTTATGAATTTACGTTTCTTTGTTCGTTCTTCCAACTTTTTATTCGTTCATTCATTTGCCCGTGCTTTAATGCATTCACGCACTCATTTGTTTATCAAGTCATCCTTCCGTCTATCCTTGTGACATTTAAACATGAGCCTCATCATCGTCTCTTCACTCCACCGCTCTCAGGCTGCGGTAAACACCAGTGGGGAAATAATAATAATTGCAACCCTGTGCTTTTGACAACCCATCTTGTAATGAATCCCTTTTTATTATCTGTACAGAATGTGGAAGCGTAAGGTATGGAAGTGTGTAATCGTCAGATTTTTTTTTTTTTTTTTTTCTCAAAAACCACATTTTAGCCCGATTTAGCACCAGCGACATGATTTTCCCAAACTGCCACACACATACTGTACTTAACTACACTTTTAGAAGTGTATGGCTGAGGGAATATTAAGTGCACATTATTGAATGATCAGGTCTTACTTGGTCATGCAGGTTTTCTCCAGGGAGCTTATTTGAAATAAGTGACGTCGCCCGTGAAACACACCACAGCGTCACACAGTGAAATCACTTCTCTGCGTTTAACCCGTTCACCAGGGGAAGCAGGAGGCAGCTGAATAGCGCAGCGCCCTGGGAGCAGTGCTTGGGGCCGGTACCTTGCCCAGGGTACCTCAGCGTACCTTGTTGGTCCTGGGCCTCGAACCCACAACCTTCCAATTGACGGGCCTGTGATCTGCCCGCTAGGCTACCACCACCCTTGGGTCCCTGGTCAATCCTTAATTATAAGGAATGCAATGACCCAACCTTGTGCATTTCTTCAAACTTTTTGAACTTCAGGACTGATCAACAACACGCATCAAGACTCCATGGTGTACTGGTATCCCACTGGTGGAATGATTTGCCTCAGTTGTGTAAACAGCTGAGTCACTGGCTGTTAGCAAATACAGACTGAGGTCCCATTTACTTAATAAGCACTCAACTGCACCGTAATTATGCACTTAACAAAAAAGCACTTCTAATTTGGGAATTATTATACTTATGGCTTTAGCAGAAAATCCAGTTTCTGGTCCTGCATTTGGTTGTTGTTGTTGATATTTTCGGATTCTGACCTAAACTACAGTGTACATAAACACGATGCACGTGTCTACCTAGCTCACCTGCAAAACGCACTAAATGTGAATGAATTCCGACTTGAATCAAAATTAGATTCAGGGTAGCAAAATAACCATTGAATCTGTAGTTGATATCTCTAACGTTACAGTGTAGGGGTAAATAACATACACTTATTTAAACAAGAGTAAAAAGTCCATTAAATATGCAGAGTTCATTACAGAGTCGTTTTTTTTATACATATCCGAAGCCAGCGTATTGCTCAAATATTCTTTTCCTGCATATATACAGTCGGTCCTCTCATCTACGGACACTGGATGCGACGGACAAATCCCAGGCGAAATGACTCCTGTAGTTCAGCAATTGGCCGCTAGGTAGCGGTAGCAGGTGTGCTGCTAGTTGTTTACAAGCGTCGGTTGAGCTGTGGTCGTTGTCAAGCTATACTGTTTATTTCGGCGATCATTTTGGTGTTTTTCGCTGTTTTTCTGCCCAGTGCCGTCATTATGCCACCCAAAGATAAATCTAGTGATAAAAGAAAGCGGCTCAATCTTAGTATTGGCCAGAAATTCGAGCTCATTAAGAAGTCTGGGGTTTCTGAGGAGTATGGTGTGAGCACACATAAGGGAAATGACCTTTACAAGTGTATTTACATCATATTTTTATGTTAGGATTTAATGTACTTACGTATTTACAGTATGTTGGTCATTATGCTGCTTGTCATGTGTACAGTTTTATTATACCTGGGGAGCACTTTTATGGATCTCAGTGGTGTTTTTCCTTGGATTTCCGCTATTTTAACAACCCCCCCCCCCCCCACACACACACACACACACCCATTTTTTACGTCATCGGACTATTCACGTCAACGGACAACCTCTTCCCAAATTAGTCCGCTAATGAGAGGATCGACTGTATTCACTTATTTTTTTTTTTTGCCTTTTCATTCTTAATGCTTGTGGACTTTTTGCCTCTCTGTATATAATTTATAGCTTTTGTTCCCAGTTCCCATGAAGTTGAATTATTATAAAGAACAATGGGCCTCATGAAAGCTGAAAAAATAAATAAATAAATAAATAAATAAATAAATGCTAAAACACTGATCAAAAGAATCGGTCCTCTTGTACTAACTGCTGTTTCAAAAAATCTCAGCTGTCTGATTAAGCTTTTGTGACGAATGTACATTCATGTGCTTTTTATGCCTCTGCTTTCTACTTCGATTTGGGCCTTCAATCTTTCTCTCTCTCTCTGTCCCTCTCTCTTTCTTTCCTTGCTCACTCTTGGCTCTCTTCATTCTACTCTCCCCACCTATCTTCCATCCTTCAAAAAGTCTTTTTCCCCGCATGGCGATGAAGAAGAGTTATTTCAAGACCTGTTGCTTGTATAATGATCTCCTCAGTACGCCAGGATAATAGAATGCACCCCACAAAGCCTGGTTCATTTACACCATCCTACAGTGTTCCCAACGTCCCAATCTTTCTCCCACGTCCAGTCTATTTAGGACTCTGTTTTGAAAATGGTGTGCAGGGAACAAACATTACAGCAATCATTCCCTGTGCTGAAGCTATCGCAGCCAGGTTTGTGCTCTCACACCTATTTTTGTTCCCTTTCCCTTTTTTTTTCTTCTTTCTCTTTTCCTTCTTGTTCCTTTTTCTTTTCCACATCTCTCTCTCTCTCTCTCTCTCTCGCGCGCGCGTCTGGCCATGCCATGGAAGATCCATTTTCGATCTTCATTACTGGTTTGTGAGTCACTTTTTTTTTTGTGCCTCATTTTTTCCCCCCCAAACACACACAGCCATGTTTGAAGACGTGCCCAATGTCTCTACAGATTCGGCTCGATGAAGTGAATTATAAGTAAAAAAAATAAAAAAAATAAAAAGTACACATCTACAAAGACAAGAACTCCCACTGAGAGGGCCGAATGAGTCAATGTTCATGAAAATCCATTTCATCTAATTACATTATCGCTTCCATTGAGAAGAAGGTGCAGATCTCCAGCAACTCTTCATACGCCCCATTGCCCTTCTTCGGTTTGTCTAATAATTACCCAAATCCAGACATTTCCGTTAAAAAGAAGATTACAAGTCATTTCAGATCAAAATGTCTGTCTTTGAGTGTGCTTTATGACCCATATGTGAATCCTATATAAATATCGTATGTGCAGACATTTTCAGGGAACACAGACGCAGACTCAGTGGTCCATCACAAGCTCCTGCACTCCATCAGGACTCGATTTCTGCGTCTTCTGCCCCTGGAAGGAAACCCCACAGGAGGAATCGGACTCAGACTAGAGATCTACGGTTGTAGTTACAGTAAGTATACCTTGAATATTAGTGTTCTGACACGAGCGTACTGCGTGCTATATAGGAACGGATCAAAGTTTAACTTGAATGCTCTGTGGGTCTTGTTCTTTCCCAGCGTATTTTAACCGAACTTGTTTCCAACCCAATGCTATTTGAGTAAAAGTTTTTACCTAATATACGGTATTGAGTGTTGCCCACTTCAACAGGAAAGATGCTGTTGATTGTCACATAGTAACACAGTAATACAGTGACGTGGGTGTTTTTCATTCCGCAGCAAGTCTCTGTATTGTAGGAGCCATTTCGGCATTACCTTAACATGTTACCTAATGACTTGCAAGCCTGATTGGGTTTGCCGAGAAGAGAAGGGTTACGAGCCCAGTATGAAGTATGTATTTATTAGGCTACAGGTCACTCTTATTTAAATATTTAAGCAGTGGGCTTAGGGCAGTACATGATATAAAGAGTGTTTGAGTCAAAGGTGCTGCAGATAAGTTGCAGGGTGGCAAGCTAGGTTGCAAATATCTTGAAAACACATGTTTTAATAATGGTTTTTTTTGTTGTTGTAATTCATTGTGTGTGTGTGTGTGTGTGTGTGTGTGTGTGTGTGTGTGTGTGTGTGTGTGTGTGTGTGTGTGTGTGTG
>JAQLOM010000007.1:3200089-3214545 GCA_030068315.1 Chrysichthys thysi
GGCTTTCTCTAGATCTACAAAGACACAATGCAGCTCCCTCTGACCCTCTCTGAACTTCTCCATCAACATCCTCAAAATAAATATATTAAAATATTATTTTATTTTTCTGCATGTAAAAGTTCGTAAAGCCTGATGCGTCTTGTTTCATGGTTTTAGTGCATCATCTCATGCCTATTCATAACGTAATCAGTCTTCACGATAGACCCCAGACCACTAACCACAAAAGCACCCCAAGCATTCAGTATTATCTACCGCCATATTACAGTGGCTGTCCAGTGGTACGTGTGTTGTGGGGTTTTGTTGTTTTTGTTGTTTTAACCAAGCATGTCGTTGGGGCACATGACTGAAAAGCGTAGTGCTATCTGGCTCAATGGGCAGAATACGTTGCAGGGTTTCTGTCTAAAACATTTCTTATGAATGTAATCACTAATTTTGAAACTTGACTACTACCGGGATCCGTCTGCGTGCGCGTCTGTGGGGAGTTGCAGTATGTACATAAGTAACAAAAATGCATCCTCTTCTTGGAAAACTGTCAGGGGAATTCAAATTTGTTTTTATATCACTGTGTTTATTGGTATTTTCACCTGTTTGTTATTTTATATATCTTTTACCAGAATTTCCTCAGACCACCATGGTATCATGTTTGCAGCCATGTATTTGAGTAAAGGAAATGTATCTATGACTGAAGAAATGTTTTCATGTTTGCTTGAAATATTATGTAATGTTGATTGAGTCATTTTGAACCGTATGTTTTTTCTTTTAAGGATAATACTAGTATTAAAAATGATGGCTTATGAGACTGTTTAGTTTGTCCAGTTTGTTGACTGGTTGAATCCTGGAATCTTTGTGTGCGATCAATTAGATTTTTCTCAAATTGCTCAGCTCGCTTTTTTTTTTTTCTTCATTAAAAAAAATCGCAATAAAATATTTAATCTTCCAGAACTGATGGCCAAAAAAAAAGACAGGAAAATGAGCATTTCCACCATTTCAGGTTTAAGGAGAGTATGTGAGGGAGTAATATCAGTGGCTGTGATGTGATGTCAAACTGTTTGCCAGCTGAAATGAGGAAAACTGTACATGGCAGATCCATAGCAGTAGATTTTTCTCTCTGATGCTTTCAGAGAGCTGATCAGGTCTGATACGCACTCAGCTGAACACGTTTTATCTGTTCTGCGGTCAGTTTTCAAACGCGTCCAGAGAGCGCAAGCATATTTGTTCAGCCTAAATGTGCTCTATCTATCTATATCTTTTATATATTTATATATATATATATATATATAAATAATAAATAAATAAAAATTTGTAACCACTTAAATATAGCTACAGTGGAACCCCTGGTCACAAACTTAATCCGTCCTGAGACTGTTCGTGACCCGATTTGTTCACGACTCGAATTTAGTTCGTACGTCAATTTGTTCGCCGTCCAATGCATTCGCGAGCGTTGAAATTTTTTTATTTTTTTAATGAGTTTTATGCACAGAAAAGAAGTCAAAGTTCGAACAATCCTCAATTATACAAAAACATACTGCAAACAACCAAGAACACTAACCTCGTATGAGTCGAATTCTGGCATTAAAGAAGTGAGGAGGAAGATGGGCGGGGAGGAGGTTACTGTACAGCCAGTGAACACACGTCTGACCAATTAAAGGGACATGTGCGTCTTTCTTAGGTACGCAAACAGATAATGGGAAAACATTGATGCGTATGAAGCGGAGGGGGCTGTGTTTGTTCGGCACCGGATGCAAAATTTTGGCGGATTTTATGGTCAGGAACCAATTTGTTTGTCTTCAGAGGCGTTCATGACCAGAGGTTCCACTGCACTTGAATTTACTTTAAAGGAAAAAAAAAAAAAACCTTGTCTAATTTTAGCTATTAAGTTGACCATACTCTGATAGATTGGATTGAATAACGTGAGCTCATGATGCATTCACCATGGTAGAAAGCAAGGGTATCCCCATGAGTCCAGTCAAGAGCATGCGAGATTAGAGAGAAGGGGACGGGGTTTCCAGGTGACGTCACTTCACATGGGAAAGTTTGCAAATATCTGCACAAATCATTGCAGGTTTGACGTCGATATTCTCATGCTGCTCTTTTGGTGCATTTTTGAATACTAACCCATACCAGCATCCTCCAGGGTTAATTTGCTAGGCTTCTGTGCTAATTGTGTTAAGGTCTGGATATATAATAGAATATAATTGGTGTAAACGTCACTGGATACCTTGGCAGTGTAATATCACGCATAGACGACAAAATCATTCAAACACCAGCCCAGTGTCTCGTGCTTATTTTGTAGGCTTCCTCCTTACTCTCTCAAAGTGTGCCAATAATTCTGGAGTGGCCTGAGCTGATTTGATTATGCAGTGATTGCTTTTTCTGATGTGGCCACTTGGTGTTAATTGTGTTCATTAAGGAGAAAATAATCAAGACCACGTTTTGTTTTCATGTGGTGCTGATTTATAATGGTGCAAATACAAAGTGACTCCCTCACAGAGGCCGTGGGTCAAAATAAATAAATGATAAATAAATCGTATTTTTCGTGTGTGTAGGATGGGCTATGAGGAGTCTGAAGTCAGCATGCGCTGTTGAAGCTGTCTCAGAGCGGTGTTAGCATGCGCTTGGGGATGGCATGAGCAACCTGTCCCTCTCTGAGCACAAGGTAAGCGATAAATACACGCAGTACCCACCAACGGGTCGCAGTAACTTCAGGCATTAGGTGTTTCGTGGGTTTTTAAGTCAATCCTAAGAACAACCTTTACACATCACGATTTCTATAAGAAGAAAAAAAGTAATTTAAAAAAAAAAAGTACTTAAAGCCACTCTTGCAGATGGGATTAGTTTTCATACATCTTGCTGCTCATAGACTTGATCTGTTGGTCTTTTTTTTTTCTCTCTCTCCTATTCTGACTGTTGCTGTATAACAGTTTCTCATGTGTGTAGGTCAAGCTTCATAAGGGACGTGAGAGGAAAAAGCTGGCCATGTCACGGGTCCCAACCCCCCCTCCTCCAGGGGAGATGACATCAGGACCTGTGGCAGAGAGCTGGTGTTACACACAGGTGAGAGAAACAAGACAGACCCCTGGTTTATACGCCTGCATCCACGTTTGCGTAGGTGGCCAAAAGTATGTGGACGCCTGACCATGAGCTTGCCGTGTGGGTGGGAAACGAATTTCCCGGGGTCATGATGTTGACGGTATCTACTGCCTATTTTGGCATTTGAAATGACTGGTTTATGTTTGCGAAGTTCAGGAGGTCAAAAACAGATCCTCATGCTGGTTCGCTCAAGTCTCGGAAATAAATAAATAAACAAACAGTACAGCCTGAAAAGAAAACTAAGTGCTAAGTGTTTGGTGAAGGGACCCAGTAGGTCTGTAGTCATTAATTGAGTCAGCCAGTGACTCAGCAGTTCAGACAGCCGAGAGAAATTTTGTGTTCTGGTGTGATGGCGTGCTTTCAGGTGTTGAAGGGGAATATAGGGGATAGTTTGGGTTTTTCCAGAGCATGAATGTTTTTAATTTTGAGCATGTTCACGTTCAGATCTCATAATTTGCTTGATACAAATTATTGCTATTAAACGAAGTAATATCCAGCCGCGGCACCACACGCCAAACTGACCGTTACAGTGCCAGGTTTGCATTCAGATTAATCATTTATATTGGAAGGAAAAGCGGTTTATGCCGTCTTTGAGCACTTTATTAGTGGGTGGGATTATGAGGTACAGTGCACAATGTGTAAAGCATTTTCCTAAAATGGCATCTGTTGATCAATGATTTGTAGGAAGCATGAAGAGGTGTTCGTGGTCACAACTTATTTTATCAGCTGGTTCTGGAACCGTTTGCTGTTTATGATAACTGCCGGTCACCTATGTTTAATTGTTAATATGCAAAATATCATGCCTGGCAGGTCAAAGTAGTGAAGTTCTCCTACATGTGGACCATAAACAACTTCAGTTTCTGCCGAGAGGAGATGGGAGAGGTGCTGAAAAGTTCCACCTTCTCTTCCGGTCCCAACGACAAAATGAAGTGGTGAGGTTAACCTTCCATCGAGTCACTGTCGAGTTCTCTTAAATTCCTTTCCCTTGTAAATTATTTTTACAAACACACAGTTTGGAGCAAATCCCAAGTGTGAATGTCTTGCTGTCATACTAATTTCCAAATCAAATGTCTCCCTCCCCCCCTGTAGGTGTTTAAGAGTGAATCCAAAAGGGCTAGATGATGAGAGTAAAGATTATTTGTCTCTCTACTTACTACTTGTAAACTGTCCGAAAAGTGAAGTGCGAGCAAAGTTCAAGTTCTCACTGCTGAACGCCAAAAGAGAAGAAACTAAAGCCATGGGTGAGCCCTCAGAAAGAAAAGGGGAAAAAAAATCCAACCTCTGTGGTATTTTCTGTAGTGTGATCGCTAACTGATCATGTTTGCTTTATTGTTCTATAGAAAGTCAAAGAGCATATCGATTTGTCCAGGGAAAGGATTGGGGCTTCAAAAAGTTTATTAGGCGTGACTTCTTACTTGACGAAGCGAATGGACTTCTACCAGACGACAAGCTTACACTTTTCTGTGAGGTATTGTGATTTCTGTGTGAACATGTATAGATTAGTTGCCTCACAAATACAGTGGTGCCTTGACTTACGAGTTTAATTCGTTCCATGACGGAGATTGTAACACACATTACTCATATGGCAAATCAATTTTCCCCCCATTGGAATGAATTGAAATGCCATTAATCTGTTTCGGACTAACAGATATTGTATAAAACACAATACAATAGAATGCACTGCGATAAACTGGTTTTATTAAGTGTAATGTACAGCATTTACCTTGGAGATCAGACGACTTGATGTTGACGGAGGTGGAGGAGAAAGGCTAAATCTTATTCGCTGATTTTTGCCCTTTTCGCCACGCTTTCCTCACTTTCATCTGCAGGGGTTTTCGATAAAAACCTGTCCAATGAGGTCTGATTCCCTTTCAGAATGTTTCTGAAATGCGTTAGGGCACATGTCATTAAATAGCGCCGTCGCACGCTCAGTTGCAACTTTTTCTGGGTGTTTATTTGGAATAAAGTTTGAAAGTAAGGAAATTATTATAATGCCAGCCAAAGGCATTTATAGCCTTTATCGAGTCCTTCTGCTTAAGTACGGTGCAGATCGTAGAAGTGCTACGCTCGTACTGCTTCGGCAAGTCGACTACACTCACACCTTGGTCATGTTTTTCGATAATTTCTTTCTTTTAATTCAACGCACGTCATCCGCTGCTTCTTCGCACTCACTTTCTGCGGACCGACTAGCTGTGCGGTATCTGAAGCTGGCTCGTAAGCTGAATTTTAGCTCTCATCTCAAAGCAAAAAATCAGCCGAGACAGCTTGTAACTCGAAAAACTCGTTAGTTGGGACACTCGTAAGTCATGGTACCACTGTACAAGTAATGCAACTGTTTGTCCTTCCTAATGTTTTAGTGATGATAAAACCATAGCAGCTGCTGCTAATGGTACTGCAGTCAGTAATAAGACACAGTGCAGCACCAAAACTCTTATTAATCCGACACCAGGTTGTGCTTTGCATGTCCTGCCGTTCTGTAATGACTGAGGGTCTTTGCATGCCATGTCGTCGTTCGAAGGTGAGCGTGGTGCAGGACTCGGTGAACATCTCCGGTCAGTCCAACATGAACATGCTGAAGGTGCCCGAGTGTCAGCTGGCTGACGACCTGGGCAGCCTGTGGGAGGGCTCCAGGTTCACCGACTGCAGCCTGTTTGTGGGAGGACAGGAGTTTAAAGCACACAAATCCATCCTGGCAGGTGTGGCTGATTGCCCAAATGTAATTATTTTGACGGTTTTGACCTGGCAACTGCAAACGTTTTATGTATTTATACTTTTCTCTTTTTCCCCCACCTTTGGTTTGCAGCGAGGTCGCCAGTATTCAATGCCATGTTCGAACACAAAATGGAGGAGAGTAAAAAGGTAAGGGGAGGAATAAGTTTGAAGGGTTGAAGTTCTCAGGTATGGGGAGTAGTAGGTGCTTTTGGACCAGAGGAACTTTTTCAGGTTTCAGGGTTGGGGGACTTACCCAATTTTGTGTATTCACACTGCAGCAAGTAAGGATGACTATAGTTCTTAGAACTGTTTTAGCTCCTACTTCAAGGTAGGTACTCTCCGAGTGATGTAAGTGTATGATGAATGGTCGAGCACATGAACCATTGCAACACTGGTATCCGGGATTTTTAAAAATCCATATGAACAGAAGCTCTTAACGTTAACATAAAAAATGGGGAAAACACATCGCTAAACGGACACACAGTGAAGAAGAGTCCACATGGAACGTAAAAATCTATATTGGGCGGCATGGTGGCTGAGTGGTTAGCACGGCCACCTTATAGCAAGAAGGTCCTGGGTTCGAACGCCGGGTTCGACACGGGTGCCTTTCTGTGTGGAGTTTGCATGTTTTCTCCGTGTCCACGCGCATTAGGTGGATTGGCTGCTCTAAATTGCCCATAAGTGCGAGTGTGCCGACAACAGATGAAGCACGGTTGGGGTATTCCACGGTCGCATCAGATGATACAATGCCAAGGTGGCTTGTGAAGGCAGCGGTTAAAGTATATGGTCTTGTCCGTACATTGTTAGTGATCACATACAAAAATGCGTTCTAAAATAATTTTGTGAAACTTTTTCTTTTTTTTTTTTATGCAGTCACCGACTATTTCCCCCCCCTGAATTCGCTCTTTATAATGTGAAACCAAGAATTTACTGTCAGTAAATAAAACTTCCTGGTCTCCCCCTTTCTACAACGCAGTGGAAAGATGTGTTTCGATAGAAACAGGCAACCGAAACACACACACACACACAATTGGTCACGTTTACATTTGAATTGGTCACGTTTTCACAGCAACACAGGAACTTTGGTTGGACAGGACGCACAATCGTATTAAAACAAACAATCTAATGTCATTGCTATAGCGACCAGCAACTAGCTTATGTCGTTCTTCCTGGCAGCGTGAACGCAAACAGAAAACGAAGCCTGTGAAGGTATGACGTTCGCCCCAGTGGGTGGTACTTCTCAACGAGTCCCTAGAACTGGTCTGAAAGCACCTGATTGTCAGACAAGAGGTCATTTCTGTCATGTCTGTATTTAGAGATGCCTGTTTTACCACAATTTGCATGAAAATCGCTGCTGCATTTTTCCCATTAATGGATACACAGCGCAGACATGAGGGTCAAGTGTTGGGGTCCTTGGAAAACAAGGGTGCATCACAGACCGGTGTAGTCTGAAAATAATGTTGGAGCAGATTTTCACTTATGTGCACTAATGTTTGTGCAGCTCTTTTCCACTTCATGTAGTAGTGTGTGACGTGTGACGTGCCGGTACACGGCTGTCTCCGATCCTCTTTCAGCATTGTGTTGCAATTAAGATTACCAAGCAGATCTTTCACGACTTCCTGGAAATATTTACAAAGTAAGTTTGTTTTTCTTTTCCCCCCCCTCTCCCACAGAACCGCGTGGACATCAGCGATGTCGAACCGGACGTGTTTCGAGAGATGATGGTCTTTATTTACACAGACAAAGCTCCAAACCTGGAGAAAATGGCTGATCATCTGTTAGCTGCAGCAGACAAGGTGAAGCAGTAGTGACTGTAAATGAGTTACTAATTGATAAGATCTTGGGAAGTGCATGAGTCATTGCTTGGTATGTTCTCTGCAACTCTCCGTTTCCGCAGTATGCTTTGGAGAGATTGAAGGTGATGTGCGAGGAGGCTTTGTGTAACAGTCTGTCTGTCGAGAACGTGGCAGACATCCTCATTCTAGCGGACCTGCACAGCGCAGAACAGCTCAAAGCACAAGCCATAGACTTCATCAACAGGCAAGCCTGCACTCGTTTTTTTGGTTTTATCCATTTTCTTTTTTCCCCCCTCTATTCCTCCACCGCATGCATGCATGTATATGGGGCATGCGTATATGTGCTAACTAGGCATGCAACTCGTGTATACAAAGTGATGGTGCATCTTTTGTACCTGTTACCTAGGAAGGTGCATATAGTGTGTCATTCTACTTAAAGGTAATTAGTGCGGAAGCCCTAAGAGGCCACAAATTTACACGTTTTTTTAAACAAAATATGGCCGTTATCTCGTGGTAGCAGGTTATTTCTGTCATCGTCACGACATAACGAAACTCCCATGATGAAAATTTTCCCATGATAACACCATGATTCACCTGTAATCCTGCTGATCTGCGTCTGTCATCATCCAGTATCCCAGGCTCACTTTGATTGCACCGGCGATAAAGCCGCGGTCTTTCTAACTGCCTTTTTAAATGACGCACTAATGCGAACATTGTCCACAACGGCCAGGCATTAAGATATTCCAGCCCGTGTCAGGCCTCGATTGAACAGAAATATAAGGCGCTGATGAAATTATTCCTGGTGTCCTAACATTGCTGCACAGAATGATGGGCAATGACTCGGTAATGCTTTCGGGAAACGCGAGTTTGGTTTTGTCGAAATCTCGAGGAAGTTATCGGCGGGAAATGATGTTTCGTTGTGCCGTGACGAAGCCAAACATAACCAGAGACCTTGAGAAAATGTTGTGAATAAAATGTATAAATCCATGGCCTCTCGGGGCTTCCGTACAATTCCAGTCCTATTATGGAGCTTAGCTTATTTTTAGAGGTATCCACATGTGTATTAAAGCTGGCGAAGATCATTGCACCACCCCGGTGACCTGGAAAAGGCACAGGTTGTTACATGCCAGTGTTGTAAGTAGTGCAAAGATCTTTAAAACTATCCTTTTCCTTTCCAGATGCAGTGTTCTCAGACAACTGGGCTGTAAAGATGGGAAGAACTGGAATAGCAAGTATGTACGAACATGTTCTGCTGCCATGTCCTGTCAGTATCGGTGCTGGCTCCTGAATGCAGTGATAGATACATTGGTGACGTGTCGTATAATCTGTGTTAATCTTTGGATTATGTGGGTAATTTCGCAAAGAGATGGAGAACTGAAGGCATGATTTTAAACAGCTCGTGCAATGGGCTAACCTTCTGCAAGTGTTTCCATTTTACTTGGGTTTGTTTACGCTAACAGCTGCTCGATTATGAAACTAGCGATTTAGTGTAACATGCAAATAAATCAGCCGTGACAGAAGACATGTCACCGAGTGAGTGCGTGCGTGTGTGTTTATGTATTGACATTTGTTATTGCAGAACGTGGAACTAAAAGTCGTCCAGACTAAATTGGTTTGAATCGAACTCGATGACTAAACTATGACGAAACGTAAACATTTGAGTCATTCAGCTGCTGCTTCTCTGCTCAGATGGATGATAAATGGATAATAAATGCTGTAAACGGGTCCAATAACTAAATTGTTACTGATGCAGTTTACAGAAGAAATTCACTGCAATAATATTTCTTTTGTATCACTCAGCTGTAGTTGGTACTCATTACTGTAGTCACTTACTTCATTTTTTTATTTTTTATTTTTTTTGTTTCTCGGTCCTTCAGTCATGCAGCAGACATAATGGAGACGGCAGGCTGGAAGGCCATGATCCAGTCGCACCCTCACCTAGTGGCTGAAGCCTTTCGTGCCCTCGCGTCGGCCCAGTGCCCTCCGTTCGGCCTGCCCAGGAAGCGGCTTAAGCAGTCCTGACCTTCGCCGTCGCTCACTTTCGAAAGACGCAGCAGCCAGCCCATGATTCCCTCGTGCCCTGTCACTCCCTTCTCCTTTACTTAAACCCAGCTGGAGGACTGCACTAGCTCACAGTGCTCTTTGCTCACTGCAGATGAAGAAGGAGCCAGCTTTAAAATGGCCGCCTCCGAGCTGGCTCGTCTCTGCTCAGTGATGAGTCATTTGATGAATGGCCTTAAAGGACATGCCCTCCCCCTCCTGGCCTGTCCAGATTGCACTAACTCTTCCGTAACACCGTAGTTTTAAGGTGATGTAAAGGTCCCTTGTCTGTGAAGTGTTGTCAAGAGGGGCACATTTAACTGGCATCCAGAATGTTAAAGCCCTGCCTGTGATATTGACATTTTTGGAGGACAAAAAAAAAAAAAAAAAAAAGGATCGTGTGTGTGTGTGAGAACTCAGAAGAACAGATCCACACGTCAAGTGGGAAATCATTTCCTCTGACACTTTTTAAAAACAGTGTTGCCCATGTTGTTTTCAGAATTGTTTACTAGCGCGTTTAACAGCAAGTAAATATGGGCGTAAGTATTAACTGAGATTCTGCGTTAGAATACTTGGTGAAATGTCATGCATTCTTACCGAGTCTGTAATTCGGAGTATTACATGGAAGCAGAACTGAACATGTTGATATTTTGCACCTCCTTAACCTTATTGGGGAAATATGAAGATTTGTTTATCATATTGTTTACAAATGTTTTTTTTTTTTTCCCCTTTTCACACAGACTTATTTTCGACTTTAGTTGTATGGAGTTTATTTTCTATGATTAGCAGCTTTGCTTACTCTATGAAATGGCAGAGTTCTTTTTGTGTTTCAAAAACGTATTGTGGTTTAAAAGAACTTTGATTTATTGCTTTGAAATTAAAACACAAAAAGCACAAGAGTTTTCGCGTACTTCTGGAATTCAGATACCGAGCCAACCCTGCTGTTTGTAGTAGAATGCATTCGTTTATTCTCGGTAACGGTTATCCTGGTCAGGGTTAAACACGGTGCATCCGGGGAGCTGTGTGTGTGTGGGACAGGAACACCTTGAGTAACCTTTCACACCTAGGGGCAAGTTAGCATGGTTGATCCACGTAATACCATCTTTTTCAGAAATGGGAGAAACCGGAAAGCCCGGAAATAACCCCCAGGGACGCGAAACTCGTATACAACGTGTAAAACATCAATACAACCAAGTTGAGCTCAGGATCGAGCCAGAGTCCCTGGTTAGACGACATAGTTATAGGCTTCGACCTTTATAATCAAATCCAGCTAATGGAAATTAAACAACTGAATATTGCACTCAGATGGGTTACTATTGACGGGACTATGGTAATTCTCCAAGAGCAGATTTTCATCTCCCGGTGTTCCTTGGACTGTTGAAACATTTTGTTTCCATTACCGATATATAAAACTCTTGTGATTCCAAGGTATTGCCAGCATACAGGGACCGTAGGAATGAACTGCATGTACACAATAGCTGACGGAGCAGTTCTAAACAGCCTTGTAACTGCTGACACGTGAAAATTTAAATACTTGATTTATATCAAAAATACTGGCCTGGACTGGTGCTGAGACAAGGAATCAATAATCAGTGACAAACGTTAGGAGAGAATCCCCAATATCGACACAAAACCTTTCTATATTATGTGCGCAGAATACGAGACATCGAGATAAAGCCTGCTTTTCATATTGTCTCTTCATGAAACCATGTGTTTTAACTTCGGACGCCAGAACAATATCACATTTAGCCTTTGGCTTCTCTCGGCATTCCTCTCTCTGCTGCCTTTTCGATTTGCATTGTAAAACATAATCCCTAATCAGGCCTGTGTTCCAACCATCAGTTGTATAACAATCATGAGAACAGAGTTGGTCTTAATTGTTTGGGGTTCACACCTATTTAATGATGAAAATGAATTATACAGAATGCATCAAGGAGACAGGGATTCACTATGATATTATAGGACAGATCACATCATAGCTTGCTTTCCTGGCGTACAACATAAAGACGTCACTGAGCACGTTTCAGAGGTCATGTCATTAAAAACAGGTGGATGTGGGAACACTCATGAGGTCAGTGTGAGAAGGTATGTGCACATGTATGTCCACTTGGGTACTGCTGACGATCAAATTTACAAATACTATCACAACGTTTCAGGATGGTCGGAACATGCAAAACACGGGACGTTATCAAAAGGTGGGTCATGACGAAATCTGTTCAGCGTTGAACGTTTTATAGATTCTTAAGATTCTTTTCCTTGAAATTTTGACCCCTCAGTGAGGCTTGCTGACAGTAGGACCTTCACCTTAGGAAACTTTCTTCTGCCCACTCATCACACGAACAAGGGAACAAGGAAAGGTGGGCTGGGATGATGGAAATTCAACTCCACAGACATTTAAGCTCGTGGCCATCTTGTAACTCTACCCCATTGAGGTATAAGGCATGTCACTGTGGTAATTGTAGTCCGGGCAGACTTTCTGCAGCAGTTTGTAGTCGGCACTGAAGAAGTCAATGTAGATGCAGATGACTTTAAAGGGCTTGGAGCAGAGCCAGGAGACGTGGCTCTGCGTCTGTTCCTGGAAGCACACCCTGCCTGTATCATGGGTGCAAAAGGATGTCCTCTTGCTTCGGTCGGTCTTCTCGTACTCCACTCTGCAATTGAAGGACTTGGTGTCTTTGGGGACCTCCAGAGTTTCCTGTTGACCGATCTCAAAGTCGACGACCTTGGAGGGCGGCACCAGGCTCACCGATACATTGCCAAGGCCTGTGGAGTTGTGACGGAAGTAGACGCTGAATGTGCCGTTGCCATGGTCGACGATCTTGCCTGTGATGAGTAGGTTAAGCTTGACTGTCTTGATGTGGGAATGGAAGTCTCCCCACCCGAACATCTTCTTGAATTTGCCCGTCTTGACGATGGGTCGCCGCTTGGCTCTAGCCAGGCTCTGTTCGTTCTCTTCTGTGCGATTCAACAGCCAGGCCCACAGGTCTTGTACTGCAAGCTGCTGGGGGGCTTCACTGGTTAAGGACAGGTGTGAGAAAAGCCACAGGGGCTTGAGGAGATCTGAGCGTGAACCGTGCTGAGAAACGCTCTTATCCTTATCGTTTTCCCGCCATCCTAGCGGGCCTACTGCTGTACTGGGCTCTGCATCACCATCATTTGTGACCTTTAGACACAAAATAGGGGAAAATGTGATTACCTCATGGTTTCATTACTTTCCAAATCAAACTAAAATCAACGATTGCTTCAGTAAAGAGTAAACCATTACACCATGGCAATAAGATCATTTTATCAATTGACAGGAAGCACATGCAAACATGCACCCAAGCCTACTTGGGTGATATGACAACATGCATGGCTAACCAACCTATGACTACCTAGGTTTGACCTTGCTGAGATATTTGTCTAGCCCCAATGAGGGAAAACTGCTAGTTTGTTTTTTTTTTGTTTGTTTGTTTTTGTTTGTTTTTTACAAAAAAAAAAAAAAGATTATAGCTGGAAGTAGCAATAAGGGGGCCAAGCAGACAGATAGCATAGTGTCACTTAGTCCAAGGGTATGGCTGTATGTACTCACAGCGAGCTTCACATCAAAGATTGGCCGAGATATGAGCTCACGTCTTTTTTGGTGCCGTCACCAAAGACAAGTTCAGCTGTAATGGACAAACGGTTTTGAAAATAAACAATCCATCTAAGAATTTCTTAAGGCTTTCTCGGAAGGTCTTCTATGCCAAATTTACTGTATAATTTGTAGCATATATGAGAAATTTGAAACCTTTTGATAAGATCCTATAGGGCAGAAAAAAATCAATAATATTGACTTGACAAGCTGCCAGATCTCACAGAGTACCCAGAGGAAACCCACACGGACAACATGCAAACTCCACCCAGAGAGGCGCCCAGGTCGACCCCCGGGGAGCGAACCCAAGACCTCCTTGCTGTGAGGCAGCAGTGCTAACCACCACACCACACCACACGTGTTGATTTCAGCAAACCCCAAATAAATTTAACCTTGTGTACTTTTTTCTTTTATGAATGACGTACTGTATTTGTATGTGTAATGTATGTGTCATTCTGCGACAGAACATGAACAGTTCAAGAAGTAAGTGAAAGCCCGATATTGCCAAAACATTTTCCTGTCTGAAAACCGCACTGTAATTGAATTCTTGAACGCGTGAAAAAATGAATGCTGATGGAAAAATATCATGAGTGAATGCAGACGAGCAGATCAGATCTGAATTCGTGCAGAATCAGGAAAGTCTTCTGGGAATGGATGGGGATGGGATTCATAACAGACACCTCTGCACAACACA
Source organism: Chrysichthys thysi (assembly GCA_030068315.1). Classification (NCBI taxonomy): domain Eukaryota; kingdom Metazoa; phylum Chordata; class Actinopteri; order Siluriformes; family Claroteidae; genus Chrysichthys; species Chrysichthys thysi. The sequence goes on from JAQLOM010000007.1 coordinate 3,214,035, forward strand.
AACAAAATACTGGATCATATTCCCTGAACTTTTCCAAATAGAGGTTTACAGAAAGTGCAGTTGACTAAAGATTTGATTTCATCAAGTCTGAACTATGATTTACCTTAGATTCTTCTCAATTTTTTACTTTTCACATTACCTGTAAATCTCTTGGGCCTTGATATTTTTTTTACTGCTCCAAAATCAATATGCATTGATTGAATGCCAATGTGTCCATCATGACAGGGAGTTCTCAATGATCACACTGGCCTAGCTATCACCTACAACACCCCATTTAACCTCTCATTTAAAGTTTCTGTGTGTGTTTTGGCCCCCATTGGACCTTCATTTGTTTCAAGCTAAAGAACATCTTATGGTTGGTATCACTTACAGTAGCTGCATCCAGTTGAGATGTTGTGGAAGGACCTGAAGCGAGCAGGTCATGCAAGGAAACTCACCAACATCCCAGAGTTGAAGCTGTTCTGTAAGGAGGAATGGGCTAAAATTCCTCCAATCCGATGTGCAGGACTGA
>JAQLOM010000007.1:3224320-3235894 GCA_030068315.1 Chrysichthys thysi
CGCTATCGTGCGAATCACTAAGGCGTTCAAGAACGCATACAGTTCCAGCGGTGCGCCTTCGTGCAGTTCCTGTCTGCATCGCGAAGACAGGAGGAATCCAGGCAGGGAGGAATCCTGACAAGGACTATCTATTCCCATACTTCTGCTCAAATAAACATCTGCTCCTATAATTTGTGCGGTTTGCCACAGAAGGTGCCATGTCCTAAAGTTGTTTAACACATCTACGTGAAAATGTCAGGAAACGAAAGCCGAAATTCTGATCCGTCATCTCGTGTGCGTCTGAAAACCAAAATGTCTGCAGTGTATACCCAAAAACACTATTTTAATTCCAATACTTTTAAAGGGGCCTGTACTTTTTTGTACTGTATACAAATAACAAATAGTGTAACATGTGGTTGGGGGGTGAGGACGAAAGCAATTGCTTCAGATAAGTGTCCATTTGATTTAAGACAGTCCATATGTTGTTGCCGATGTTGATAGCAGGGGTAAGGGTGATACCACCCACACAGGAATAGTAATCAAGAACTGGGGAAACAAGCACCAGGCAAAATAAACAAAACAATAAGCAAGGAAACTAAGAATAATCAAGAAAACAAGTCTCAGACATAACAGCAAGGAACACACGAGAAGTCCTAGCACGAAGACCCTGAAACATCAGGGCGTAAATACAGAAACAACCCAGGAAGTGACTGAAACCAGGTGAAAATGATCACGACAAGACAGGGGCGAAGACTTAGAAAATAACAAAATAAAAACACGGATGTGTTGCTTATTGAGCTGAAAGCCATAGATGAAAGGGGAATTATATGACAAAAAGTAGTCAGGATGTCATAAACATGTTTCCTTTTGAAAAACTAAAACATTGCTGCTGAGATAACATCAAATAAGGGCTACTATGTCTTCTCTCCTATTAGATTATATTAGAAATGGGTCTTCTTGTCCTCAGGACAAAAAGGTACCATACAAGTCGCCCATGCAAAGCTTCATTTAGGAACAGTGGGGTGTGTACATTTTAAAATGGTTTATGTTCTAGTCAGTGATTTACGAGATGCCGACACTAGGTCAGGTCAAGTTAAAGACAAAGCACGAATGTGTAAATTATGACTCATGTGCAAAACAAATAATATTCTGCTCCTCAGAAAAGTATTTTTCATTTGCAAATTCGGATTCTTTGTCCTCAAGGAAATTCACCATGTTATGAAACCTAAAACTTCTCGATCATAAAACCGAGTATTAAACAAAATTTTAACTTACTTGCAGAACTTGAAGAGGATCTTCTCAAACACCAAGACAGGACCAGTGCTGCCCAGGATAGTGAGAGGCTGCCCAGCAAACAGAGAGTACGCTATCCCAGTCATAGAGGCGCCGAACAAGGACTCGATAGCACTCTGAAAGACCCAAACCAGGCACTGACATGAACTGCAGTTTGTCTTAGCATAGCCATGTGTGTGGTTAGAGACATGATGAAGATCGTCTTCTTACTATTCGACCCTCTGTGGCCTCCCCCAGCAGGCCTCCGAAAGTGATGACTGGAGACATGCAGGCACAGTAGAGGAACAGGAAGGAGGCCAGACACTGCAGGCTGATGGCATCGGTGTAGTCGGACAGGTAGTGAGGAAGTTTTCGTTTTATATCCAGGATCAAGCCTCCAGAAAATCTGAAGAGCCACATAGACAACATCAACCCCAGTGAACTCTTAAAAAAATGCATAATGGTGTTATTATACATACAGTAAATGTTAGATTTGCATGTAATATTGCATTGTAACTCTAGTACGAACACCAAATTTATCAATACCTCTATATCTGCTCTGAATATAATTACAAGTCAGCAAAGTTATGGAGTCAAAAAATTATTTAAGGGTTTGGAATACATATTAAAATAAGGGCCCACATAAACTACTTGGGCTCTAGTTAAGATTTTTATGGGTTACTTCCTGTTCTTCATTTCAATTTTTTATTCAGTAATGATATGTTAGAAAATGCCTAAAGTTGGGAATAGACTAAGGAAAAGGCAGCAGTTAAATACCTCAGTGGTAAGAATGAAATAACATTAGTCATAGAACATGAAGAAGGACTGATTCCAGTTCGTTGACATTGTGTGCCTCAGTGTTTCTAGATAACCCTCATTCCTTTGGAGCCATCTATTTCCTGAAATGCACCAGTTTCTTTTCTAGAAAAACATGTCCACAAGATGATACTGCCAACCCCATGCTTCAGAGATCATATTCTTGGAAGCACCTCACACATACATATATAGCGTTTCTTCCTTGTACAACAACCTTCATTTTGGTTGTAGCTACTTTGGTCCACGATGCCTCCATCTCCATCACCGGTACCTTTGTTGTTGTCTTAGGGTCCAGTTGAGTCTTTCACACCAGGTTCGTTCATCCCTGGGAGCTCATTTATGGCTTCTTCCTGAACAATGCAGTGTCTGGGTGGTCCCAAGACTTCTGTGTTTGCCTACAGTTGTTTGTACAGATGCTTGCGGTACCTTCAGTTGTTTGGAAATTGCTCCTAAGGAGGAACGAGAGTTGCTGAGGTGCACTTTTTTCTGAGGTCTTTGGTTAAGTTGCTTGGGTTTTCTCACAGTATCAGGAGCAAAAAGGCACTATCTCTCAGGGTAGCCCCCTTTACAACTACAGGTGCACTCTTGATTAAGCCCTAATTATGTTAATTGGCCTATCAGAATCTTCTACAATTATTAGGTCATTTTCAGAAATCATTCAAACTGCTTAAATAGACATCCTGTATGTAACTTTTGACCCACTGGAATTGTGATGTGGTGATGTAGCCCTTTATTGGGTGAAAAACCATATCTGATATCTTTAAAACTTTAACAGACATCCAAAATGGCCTCCCCATGCCTCTCCATGACATTGAGGAACCACATTGTTTTTATATATATATATATATATATATATATATATATATATATAAACATTTATTTAGGATGGGAAAAATCCGACGTCATCCAACAGGCATCACAAAAGTAAATAGACACTCCTCATTATGTTTTAGCCATGCGACGAACAGCAGAAGCAAAAGACTTGTGTGATTATTCAAGGAGTTTGTATCGTGGGTCAGTCTGAGGGTGGACTTAGCCAGCGTATGATTGCACAAAACCTTGGGATTCCTCTTGTCACTGTCAACAGAGTGATTGTACAGTTCAAAAGCAAAGCAAAGGAATCACCAGCATCCCGCTCAGGTCGACCTGGGGCGTCTGATCAGTGAGTTGAAGTACTTCTGTGAGGTATCTCCATCAACTTGACTACTATGGCTACTATGGCCATATATGGGAACTCTACTGACCTTGATTATCAACCTAAAAATACAACTCTAGGGCTAAAATTGTGAATTTAACAACTATTTCAACTAGTGCCCTATAAAGGGGTTAAAGCTGAACTTTATCTGTCTCTTTAGTCAGTTGTTTTTCAAACAACCTCGGATGTGAACGACGTAGACCACCTAGAAAAGAACTGTGGAGTTGTGAAAATCTCCAATGTGTATATAAACCTTTGTCTCCCACTACTTTCCCAGTAAGGACTACCACACCTAGGTGACATGTCCCGTATATGTAGGCTAGAATCCGTCACATAAAGCAGATTTCACCTTTAGAACCTTTAACCAGTTGTCATCTGAGACAAAAGATTGAGAAAGCTGTTGACAGCACAGGAGACGCTGTGGGAAAGTAGATTTAGGAGAAGAGGAAAGGAAAAAGCAAACAGAAGCCTGAAGGAAAGAGAGCAATAAACACCTGCTGTCTGAAAGTTGTGTACACACACATGATTAAAGCAGCTGTTCAGTGCTATGCCTGCACCTAAACCTAACGCTTACCACAAGGAAGCCACCTAACCCTCACTCGCATACACTCACTTTCCTGTGCGCTGTAATTCAGGTCCCCCGTGGCCTCCATGCTCCTCTGTCTCTCCCAGCTCAGTCACTCCATTAGGCAGAGAAGGAATTTTCCTTTTCTCCTAGAGGAGAGAAATTCATTTCATTTATTATTAAAACCCGTCAAAGCTTTATGTTCGCTCAACATTCAGTTGTAGGACAAAACCCAGAAACGACAGGTGTGCATGTGATTCTTTTTATTTCTTTCTTTTTAAGTCAAAACACTTCATCTGACATGATTGCTAAATATTATTAGCGTTCTTTCTGCCGAAACAATGTTTGCCATTGGGTTCAGCTGTATTTATGTATAAGCACCATGTGTTCATGTTTGTTTGGGTTTCTGTTTTGGTCCTATCCTTGCTCCATGGTTCGCTCATTTCCTGATTGCGTCCAGCTGTTTCGTGTTAGTTCGTCATTCGATTGCCTGTTTAAACCCTCTCGTGGGTTTTACCGCCATTGTTTACTGTGTATTAAGTCTCGGGTTTCCGTGATTCCAATTTCTTTGTCTTTGTGTCTTAGATATTTCTAGGATTTGTCCTTGCCTGGACACTTATTTACAATTGGGGATTAGCCTTTTGCGATGTTCATTACTTGTGGATTACTTTGTGGATTACTCTTAATAAGGAAGCCACTGTGATGAGGCACTTGTGTCTTGCCTCACAGCAGACATTACAGTATTGAGTGCATTTACTGTACAGGGGCAGATCCAGTATACGCAAGTGAAAACCAGTGAAAACCAGTGAAATTAGGACAACGGTTGTACATCCATTAATAGCTCCAATGTGGTCTACTTGCTGTCCAGTGAAAACCAAACTGCCTGGTGATATTTATTTATTTAACTGGTCAGCATTGATATACTTTAAATATATGAAATTATTTACATATTTATATAATTAAATCCCCAGGCCCCTTCCTGAGACATCCTCTCGATGGCAGAGATGCAAATAAACGCTATAGTATGACAGTGAACAAAATCTTATTTCACATATTTCCTCATTGTTACTCCCAGCAAATAAAAGCGTGAAATCTCAATAATACAAATATGACTTTTACTAATGTTTTACAAACGTTATTTATGTTCATTTCAGATACTGAGTCCAGACCGAGAGAAGTCTTTCTATATATAAATAGGGATATACAGTGAACCCCTGCCTATCACCTATCTAACATTTTTTAAAATTATATTTCATATTTTATATTTCACAGTCCCGCGAAAGACAAAAAATTCCGCGAATCAAAATGTGAAAATCCGCGATGCGCTGAACCCGCGATGGGTGAACCGCGGTATTGCAGGGGTTAACTGTATATATATATTTATTTATATTTACACTTGTAGATATGTTTCTTGATTAATAAGCCTTTAATTGAACATTATGTATTGTAAAGCTGCTTTGCGACAATTGAAAACTGTGAAAACCGAATTGAATTGAATTAAAGTCTCATGTTGCAACAAGAATTTTTTTTTAGTATTTTTAGAAAAAAATTGGGTCATTTTGCCCCAAATATAATCAAAGCACTCCAGGGCCTATGGCGTGGTGTGTTGAGTACGCTGAATGTGCATAAGTGCTTTAGGCTCCACCTGAGAGGGGACGTTCTTGGGTGGCTCTATTCTGATGGAGGGGTCCCACTCTCCTGGTGGTAGCACTGTCACCTGGTCCAAAAACTCATCGATTCCAGCGACCAGGTCACTGCGGTCCTTCGCCTTATACGCCACATCGTGGAACACCTTGCAAGGAAGAGAAATAGACAACAATTAGTGCAAAAGCCAAAAACAAGATGGTGAAATTGATGGAAACATTGCTGACCTCATCTGTCATTAGCGTAGCGATGGAGCGTCCTATCTCGTGGTACTGAGGCCCTTTTCCCATTGGCCCCAGAAGTATAAACAAAAATCTGAACACATGCAGCAGAAACACCAGTGAGGCTTGAAATACACAGCAGGCTGAATGAGAATGCATCAACAATTTTCAAATATTTTAGTAAAATTCATTTCAGAATGTTACTAGATATGGATCAGTATTTTATATGAGTATGATTATATGAGTATGATTCTCCAATTACGCCAGATTTGTGATCTTAAGAGTATTTATGCTCTTCCTGGTTCACACCTAGTGGTGATGGGGACCTCAGCCAGGCCATTGAGCAGCACAGCTGGAGACAGTCGCACAAATGCCACCACTGGCTTCTCCAGGAACTCCAGTTCTCCAACCAGGATGTTTGATGCCTCTGCTCCTTGTGGGATCTTCTTCATGAAATGGAGATCTATCTGCAGATTTCAAATAAGGCGCAGTTACATAACTTCCTATTTTCAACCTGTCACACAGTAAAGGGTTTAATTCACCAGCAGTGGTTGGAGACACCTCACGCAGCGTAGTGTTCACGTAGGAAGGAGTTTTACCTTACTGAAGTCCACTGCACTGTTCTCTCGACTGCCATCGCCTCGGCCCTCTGTGCAGCATGGCTGTGACTGAGGAGACACCATCTGACCTGAGAACAGCAAAGAACACTACTAGTTCATCACCACATGATCCTATCACTAAAAATCACAACAGCAAAAACAACACATAATGCCTGGTGAGTCATATTTAGGTTTAATTTATCAAGAGGGATATTTCTAGCACTTGTTAGAGAGTCTGATACTTTTTTTTATATCACAAATTTGGCCTTATCAAAAAGGACCCGCCCACTTTTCCACAAAGCGGACATCTGCTGACACTGCAAATGACTCATTTCCAAACACCAAATATTAACACCAAATATCCTTATAATGTTCACTGACTTTTTCAGGCAAACTTTGTAGATCAAAAATATTGGATCAATGTTTCATTTTTTTTCTCCCATTAAAAACTGGTCAAGTGTGATGCGCCAGTCAAATTCTGAAGCTTATGACTAGAAATTCAGATATTCGAAACCAGACATACAAAGATATCAGACACTGTGGATGAAACTAATCTGAACTCAAACATACGCATAGCAAAATTAATTTGATAAAAGCAGGCAGCAGATAACGTTTGTGCTTCAGCAAGCGTCAGTTTGTTTGGTGTTACCATAGCAGTGATTTTCTGAAATAACCCTTGAAGTATACAAATGACAAATTAAGTCTAAAGCTGCTTATGTTATATCCATTAGGTAGCAGGGCTTTGCTCACACAGCCACACAGCCAGGATTCAGCCTGAATAAAACTGAAATGAACTTCTCCTCAACATCAACTCACATACAGTAACAACAAACAATCAGGTTTCAGCACCAGACCCTGGACAGCTCCTTCCCACAGTAACAGTGCACCAGGCCTGATTTACTGAGCTTGTTTTCAGGCAAGTTAGGCCATGTTTAGTGCAAAACAACCTATGCAACATACATTTCCAAGCACTGTGTTCATGCTAACAGACAAAGTGACTTTCTGTCCCTCATACACCTTTTTCTGTCTCTCAAAACAAAATCAGGTGTAAGGTTTTTCCACCATTTTTTTTTTCGGCCTTCCAGAGAGATGGTTTTTTATACAAGTATGCATTCTCATAAAGGTTCTTCATTTGAAACAAAATATGTAACAAAGCAATTTTACAAGCAACAGTGCTCTACCAGTGCTTGTCCACCAGGCTGCTTTTGTCCTACAGATCAGGAAACCCTGATCACCGCACACAGGTGAAGAAAACATACATACAAATGACTCAAATCTAACAAACAGTTAACTCTAAATAGGACTATGGTGTCATTTATTTTCTAAATGTTCCAGAAGTTGCGGTAAACCACAAGAAACATGGAATACAGTTTAATTACATATGGTACAAATACTTTTCTGTACACAGAAGTCTTTTCATTTGGGATAAAACCAACTGGGAAGCTAATGGTATACTGGCTGTATCACGCCATTCCCACTACCTTGCTCTGACACAAGCGTCTACATTTCCTAAGAGCTGTGGTTCCTGATTAGTCCCAACAGCTCTGTGGTTGACCATTTGCACCATTTCCAACTCAAGCAGAGCACGTTTATCGGCAACACCAGGTGCAGATTGCCTGAATGGTAATATAAGACATTGCAGGCATTTTCTGTGGCCACATCAAGTCATGTTTCTGCCTCAATGTTTCTGTTCGATGATTATCTGATTGGGTCATCTTGTCCTACGTGGGCATGGATTGGCAGGCCATGTTGTAAAGGGCGTTGAGCTGCTTGCTGAAGGGGAACTGTTATCTGCTGAAGGTAAAGTAAGATGGGTACATGGGACCCGAAGCTCTGTAAGACTCAGAGGTTTTACAGACACAGGCAGCAGTGGCTCATGAGCACAGATTTTGATGGGGCAGGCTGACATTAATAACTAAATGAAGTCGAGAGGCTATCACACTTGACTTATGCTACAGACTGGTATCTAGTGAATATTTGGAGCATCCTATTAATAGGCAGCAGAGAGTCATCAACACACAGGCATCCATCATACAGTGTAGCAGCCGAAGAGTAGTTTAAACTAGCCCAAACTGACAAGCCTGTCATTTAGTGTTTTGTTCACTCCTTCTCCTTCTCTACAACCTAAAATGATCATAGGGTGAGGATGGGGGTGGGAAAGGTCCTGCCCATAAGGATGTCTTTTAGTGGTTGTTGCAGTTCCTATTTTGGCCACTAGGTTTAACAATGACTATACTTTATAATACTCTTTTTTAAACATTTTTTAAAAAGCTGGAGATTTAAAAAAAAAAAAAAGGTAATTAGTATTTTAAATTCAAAAGAATTTAAAACGCATGGAGCAGTGTATCAGGAATTTATGGAGTTGAAATCTTATATAAACGATGGGGTTTATATATGAAAAGAAAATTGGAATGTCCGAGGAGCACAGTGCAGATCTGCAAAAGAGCCATTTCTAAACAAATGCAGATTCAAAAATCATTTGTAGCTGACCATGAGCTGTCATGGTCAAAGGAAAAGCTGTCTGGCAGAACGTTTGGCCCCAATGTCCAGTGGTATGTTTGGAGGAGAAAAGGAGAGGCACTGAAACCTAAAAACACTGTACATGGGGTTTATAAGGACGAGCCACCAGTGGGCCGAAGCAAAAATTCAGGGTGGCACAAGAACCAGGGTTGTTTTTTTTTTTTCCTCACAAAAGTCTTGCACAACCTGATCTGAGTAAAGCCCAGGGTGAAAACCAGAGCAAAGCTCTTAACCCTCTTGTAGTAAGAGCAATCTACATCTCTACAGGATTCTCCACACTCCAAATTGCTCCCACGTCTCTACACTCTGATGCCATCATTCAATTTGGATTTTAAAAAAAATGGGCATAGATAACCACTCTTGAAGTGTGTATACATTTTTTGGGCCCCTCTGGATAAGAGATACAAAAATAGGTCACAATAGATCAAATAAAGAAAAAACAAACAAAACAAAACAGGTTGATGTGATGCCATCGATTGTTTTTCAGTGTGCTCTCAACTAGCAGCAATGTTTAATATTGTAGAATGTCTCTTCCATTTTTATCACAGTTATCACTTCCATTATATCAGCTATAAACAATCATTCCCTCATCAACATCTTCTTTTCTATCTCTTAAGTTTTTCATCTGCCTGTTACCAAACACTGACACTGGAGACTCCTTCCAGAAGTGATAAATTGAATACACTGGTACCTTGGTATTCGACGTCCTCAATATTTGTCGAAATCTGTATTCGACGTGATCTCAAGGGATTTTTTTTACCTCGAAAATCGACGTCGGCCGCGATATTCGACTTCAACAAACGTTTTCGTGTTTTTTCATGATTTTTTCATGATTTCCCCAGATTTTAACAAATATCAATATTTCGAAGGAAATTCGAACCAAATAAAAGTGATTTTCTCCCCAAAAGGCTCAGTTTTGTAAAGTATTTTTTTTTACTGTAAAGTGTTTTCTACAGTTAAAAATGACTTTATAGGAACTACTTTTTTTTATTTATTTTTTTTTTTTTATCACGCCTCCATTTCATATGCCATATGCCCAACATGAACAAAGCCGAATCAGACAGAGTGTCATATCCATAGTGTACGCATCATCTGTGAGTGACTGCTCCATAACTCCAGGGGGGTTTTTGTTTAGTGTTTCATGGGTAAATAAGGTGACCCTGTCTAGCAAGACAGGCAGTTCAGGCAGCCCTGGGGCCGAGAGAAAAGCCGTCAAAACAACCATTGAGGGTCAAAAAGAAATTGGGGCTAAATATGAAAGTGGTGTGCACGTGCCTGATCTTGCTGAAGAATATAAAACTCTATAAAGATCTACAATCTCAACTTTTATTCAGAACAATGTTTTTTAGGGTTAGTTTATGTTTGTATAATAGGATTGTCATTTCTAAGTGGGACAATGTGGGGAATTTTCGGAGGCAGTGAACCAATTATTTTGATGTACAGTATTTATTATGGGGAAAAATTCCTTGGAACTCGAAGAAATTGGCATTTGACGTCACCTCTGGAACCAATTAGTGTCAAATACCAAGGTACCACTGTATCTCCTCACAGAAAGCTTCACTATTACAGGATTTACGTTGCTCCAGCAGCCCGGTGATCTCAGTTGACACTGCGTTTACGCCTCCTTTTGGTAGATTGATGCTAATTTACTAATAAGATGCATCAGCTCCTATCAGTCCTCTTTTTCTATGGCATGAGAAACAAAAAAACGAAACTTTTTGACTGAGCATCTGATTCAATCTGTTCCTTCATCAGAGTGGAATTTTCTCCTTTGGGAACGGAGTGCTCTTACCGTTCTTATCCATAGAGTGCGGTTCGGACTGCTTCTTTCCGATGTCAGCGAACGAGCGGACGATGGGGATGCGGTTGGCCAGTTTCTTCTGGTTTTGGTGGTGGTGCTGTTTGAGAAGAGCGTTGCGGATTTTCCTACGCACCTCCTCTCCGATAATGACTGACGTCTCGTGCTGGTCGAGAACCATGTCTGCGCGTTCAGAATGGACGACAGCAAGCGATCGTTGAGCATTAAAGCTCTTTGGGGATTTCTTTATTTCATTGTGAGGAGTCTTGTTGTAATGGTTTACTATACCTGCAATCTCCTCCAGCGAGTTAGCTCTCATGTCCAGCATGACGATGCCATTGAGGATGCAGCTGCGCAGCTCAAACAGGCTGTGCAGAGACAGCGTGGCTACATAGGGTTTACTCCATCTCTCCCCTCCATCCTCCACATCCTCCTCAAATTTCAGCCATCTACACCAACATAACACAATGTTGACAGTGAGACAGATTATAAAACAGGTGGAGATAGGATGTCAAACAGGAACCGTTTTTTGGTTCACAAAGTTCTGTTGTGAAAAGAAACCGAGATGTCGTGTGAGAGAAAGAAAAGGCAAAAAAAAAAAAAAAAAAAGCATGAAATTCGCATGTAGATTTATCCTCTTAACCTCTGAGAACCTCGTAGAAGGTTGAGATTCTTTACTTGTGCAACTGCAGGCATTTACTAACAGTTTGTTTGTAGTTTGTATTTTATAATATTTATTATGAGATGCTTCAACCTGAATAACTGAATGACAAGCAGGGAATGTATTGACTTCAAATACTTAACATGCTATAAGTTGCTCCACGGTATAAGATGCCCCCGAGATATATATAAATATATATTAATTCATTCCGAGACTCGACCCAAATAAATGTTTCCCATTGAAATGAATGTAAATACAATGAATGTGTTTCAGCCTCAAAACATGTTTTTAAAGTGTATTATGG
>JAQLOM010000007.1:3447802-3462909 GCA_030068315.1 Chrysichthys thysi
AGAGAGACAGTGTGTGTGTGTGTGTGAGAGAGAGACAGTGTGTGTGTGTGTGTGTGTGTGTGTGTGTGTGTGTGTGTATATACGTGTTCACTCACCCTCCAGTGGTTTCACTATCTGCAGGCGTTCAGGTAAGTAGGATCTGGAGCTGGATGAAGCCGATGAATGCTGGGAGCTGCCTGAATAGTTGGTTCCTGTGGATCCCAAGCTGTCGTTGGGTGTAAGGAAGCCACTGGAGCCTCCTGCACTGCTGCCACCTAGTGCCCTGAGCTTCCTCTCACGCTCTACATCAAAGAAGGGTCGATCGGAAGAATGGCTCTCCTGGCGTGCTGAGAGAGAACGAAGAGCTTCCTCTAGATCTTGACCGCCTGGTGTGCCCGGCTGACCCAGACGCTTAGAGTCTACAAGGCTGTGGAGGCACACCAAGAAACGAAGTGTGATCCCTAACGTTTCTAAACAGATACATAAAGCACAAATGATAACATATGCCGTAAAAATCAGAAAAACAACTAGTGAAATCCTCCACGGCTATAGGTTTTATATCATTCATTAGTAAATCACATACATTATTAAATCACGTAGCTTTGTCAGTGGAACTTAAGGCCAGAAAAGTGTTCACTGGACCGATGAATCCACCCTAGCTATACCTTGTGAGGAGAAAAGGGGGTAACGGTCTCCTTTTCAAACTCACCTCTGATCCTGTAACGGCGTTATGGATTGGGGTTTGTCCTCGAGGTTGAGGCTGACGGAGTCAGATCCGTAGTAGCTTGTGCGTGGTGTGCTGGGTTCACTGGACCGGGAGGAGGCCGGGCTAGAGCTGGGGACCCGCGGGGACTGGCATCGAGAGCGCAGTCGTGCAACTTGATTGGCCACTTTCACGGTCTCAAACACACGCCATGGATGGGACCTATTACAAAGTCAGATTTGAATGAAACGCTGCAGACAATAATGTGTTTACAGTGTTTGCCATTATGAATTGTAGAGGTTACTATTTTTCTGCGCACTTGTATTCTGAGGGAGCAGGACTGTCCAGGCCTTTGCGGAAGGTTCCTTCAATCTCGGCAGCAAGTGAGCCCATGGGGAACACAGCAGCCAGCGAACTGTAGCGCTGCACTGTGCTGTTGGGAAGGCTCTTATTGCGTAGGTTCTTGATGTCCTCTCTGGCTTCCTGTAGCATGTTGTAACATTCCGAATACCTCTCTTGCAGATCCTTCAGCTACAGACAGAGAAAGCAGAGTCAAGCATAATGAAATTGGTTTTTGTCCGATATTTTTTACAGAATTGTCATGGCTGCATGAAATTCTGCTGATGGGTCAAAAAGCGGTGATAATCGGCGTTACAGCGGCGAGAGATGAGCAGGGCGCACCTCTGTTTTGAGCTGTGACTGGCTTTCCCGTGAAGTGTTCAGGTGCTGAGTGAGTTCCTCATTCTCTCTGATTAGCTGCAAAAAAAAAAGAAAAAACAGTAAGGGATGGGCAACAGGGCCAAAATATTATATATCAGCCAATACATTTTAATGATAAATTATACGCATCATGATGGCCCTACAAAATGCACAATTCTAATGTTTTCTTTAAGATAAAATATCACGGTACAGTGGAACCCATTGCGAGCATGATTCGTTCCGGAGACGTGCTCGTAATCCAAAGCACTCGTATATCAAAGCGAGTTTCCTCATAAGAAATAATGGAAACTCGGATCATTTGTTCCACAACCCACAAATATTTAGAGAAAAATGACAAAATATAATACAAAATATAAAGTAAAAATACATAAAACTGTCATGAATTTGCCCGTGCAGAGCGCACGGCGGAAATGCGACATTGCATGGTCATTAAACAGACTCATCACTCGCACTGCTACAGCCTTATTCGGGTGGTGCTTTTCTACAAAGTTTTGCACTCTTTCCCACATTTTACACATTTTAACCTGATCTCATTTGAAGTGAGGGATTCTTCAGTCCTCAGTGCGGATGTCGACTATACGAGTGAGCCACAATCCCGCAGTGAGTGAGAGAAAGAACTTGTGATCACGTGAGGCTCGGCAGACGAAGCGTACGCATACTACTCGTATTGCAAGACCTCGCTCATTAATCAAGTCAACATTTATTAAAAAAATTTCTCGTCTTGCAAAACACTCGCAGACCAAGTTACTCGCAATCCAAGGTTCTACTGTAACAGGATAATGAGGTGGCACGTTGACCTCAAAGGTCACTGCCTTCAGAAGGTTGTCCAAAAGAAAATTCTGACTCCAAATTGCTCTTTAAAAGGTTTATTCAGCCTAATGCAAAGCAAACATGCAGATGATCTTCTCAGGAGAAAAGACGAGTGTATCTGAAAATTCCCACAACTTATAGGGCCTTTGCCCTTCCCACTTTACGTCATTTACGCCCCTTTCTTTACTGTAATCTGCCACAATTAATCAGCAACAGGAGGAAATATTGCTAAAAAAAAAAAAAAAAGACAATCTAATTGACTGCATATGGCTTATTATTTATTACAATATCTGAATAACCACAAAGTTGATCGATGTGAATGAAAAACTGACAATACCAGGGACAAAATGACTGCAGTATCAATAGCATATTATAATATAACACAAGAAGTTAGGAATGTTTAGCATATGTACAGCGTTGCCTCTCTCACCACTTTACAACGGTGCTGCAGGTCGACCACCTGACTCAGCAAAGAGCTAATCTCCTCCTGCTGCCGGAGAGAGTCCTCCACTTTACGGGCCAGCTCCTCTGACAGAGCCACCACGTGCTTATTTGCCGACGCTACACACACAGGAGAAATAAACATGCAAGAGGATGAAAACGAGTGTGTAACAAATGTCCAAAGATACAGTCATTCACCTTACTCCTGGAGCATTATACAGCACTCAGGATCATTCTGAGCAAAATCAGGTTTACTTACAGAGTTCTTCAACACACACCATCATCAGCTGCTGCTCCTGTTCTTCATAGCTGCTGGTCTCTGATGTCAACTCACTAGCCTGCGAGAGGAAAACAAAAAAAATGGGATGATTATATGCGATCATTATGTTTAATTCAGGTTTAAGGTCAGTGATGTCACCTGGTCAAATTACATCCAGGTTACCGGATGTTAATTTTCCTCCTACGGCTAGTAAATTGTTTTACAACCATGTTTTCAAAAAAGGTGGGATGATGTGTGAAATGGAAATAAAGAACAGAATATGATCATCTGCAAATCCTGTAAAAAAAGAAAAGAAAAGAAAAAAGAAGAAGAAGAGGTGATGCAAGACAGGGGTAAACATGCTCCCGTTCCAGCTTTTTTCGAAAGGGGTCGAAGGCATTGAATTCAAAATGAGCGTGCATTTTTCGTAAAACTATACAAATTCTCAGTTTCAACTTTTGACTTTGATATGTTATCTATGTTTTATTTTCGATTAATAAACATGGCTGTACATGACTTGCAAATCATTAAATTCTGTCTTCACTGACATTTTACACAGTGTCCCAATTTTTTTGGAGACAGGGTTGCACATAGTTTCAAGGAATCTGAATATCATGAAACTTACCAGATATCATATAACATCTTGTAATTACAGTATATTTTTGGCATATCGCCCATAGCTACCTTAGGACTATGGGTTATACACTTCAGCCTGAATGCTGTGAAAAATTACATCACAGATACCAATTTTAAGAAAACCAACAGTTTTGCTTCCTTTTGTTCCGGACCACCAGAGACAGTCTGCTCAGGAACTTGTGGAATACTGCTTATAACGAACCCCACATACGTGGCTGATATAAGGTCCCCAGTCAGAATTTATCCTAGGTATGTTTTTTTTCTTAAAACAAGTCGCTTTTACTTGAAATTAACCCTTTAATCAGTTGAAGAACCATATGTGGTAACTTCAACAGACATCCGAAGTGCACACCCCCACACACCCCCGCCAAGTTTTCCTGTGAGGTCATAGAAGCACATAGGTTTCTCATATCCTAAATAAATGTTCCTTTAAGTTTATATGTATTTTTATTATATTTCAAGAAATAAGTACACTTTTTGTGTAAAAAAAAAAAAAAAAAAAAAAAGAAAGAAAGAAGAAAGAAAAAAAAAACGCCACTGGCTATATATGGTAGCTCTATTGACCTTGATTTGCAACATAAAATGAAAAAGTAAAAAATAAAATAAAATTTTAAAAAGTATTGTAACACTCTAGGGTTGAAATTTTGAATTATTTGAAGTTTTTCAAATAGTGGCCTATAAAGGGTAAAAAAAAAATCATTAAGTACCCTGTAAATCAAATTTGTTAACCTTTCAAAAAATAAAAGCATATTTTTCTTATATTTTAAGAAATAAGTACACTTTTTGGAAATAAATAAATAAATAAATAAAAATACACCACTGGCTATATATGGTAGCTCTGTTGACCTTGATTTGCAACATAAAATGAGAAAGTAAAAAATAAAGTAAAATAAAAAGTCACCATAGTAAAAAAAAAAAAAAAAAAAAGTATTGTAACACTCTAGGGTTGAAATTTTGAATTATTTGGAGCATTTCAAATAGTGGCCTATAAAAGGTAAAAAAAATCATTAAGTACCCTGTAAATCAAATTTGTTGATCTTTCAAAAAATAAAAGCATATTTTTCTTATATTTTAAGAAATAGGTACACTTTTTGGAAAAAAGAAAAAGAAAAAAAAAAACTATGCCACTGGCTATATATGGTAGCTCTATTGACCTTGATTTGCAACATAAAATGAAAAAGTAAAAAATAAAATAAAATAAAATAAAAAGTCACAACAGAATAAAAAAGTATTGTAACACTCGAGGGTTGAAATTTTTAATTATTTGAAGTTTTTCAAATAGTGGCCTATAAAGGGTAAAAAAAATCGTTTAATACCCTGTAAATCAAATTTGTTGATCTGAAAGAAAAAAAAAAGCATTCAAAACTACTGCCTTAAAAAACCAAGTTAGGTGCAATAAGCATTGTATGTTGTACTAACAAATGCTTAATCAGTTTGCATGCTTTGAGTAAGGTCAACTTACAGCATAAGAAGAAGTAGCCAATACATGCTCCTCCTATTTATAAACCTTAAGAACAGAGCAGCTCTCTCATAAAGCTGGTTGAGAATATTCCACTTTAAAAAAATATACAGTCAAGGATGTAACACATGTATAGAATAGTTATGAACTACAACTAGTTATGACCCACATATGGTATTTTCTAGTGTTAACACCTTCATTAGTATCCTTCAACAAGAGAAAAAAGTAACAAAAAATGATTAAGAAAAAAACCCATTAACAAACGTGTCTAAACTTTTGGCCCTTCATGTATAATTCAAGCTAATTATCCAGCATAAGTGCAAATAAAGCTGTATGTCATGCATAAACTAACCGCGGCACGCAGTTTAAGATTCTCTTCCTCCAGACTCTTGAGCTTCTTCTGCAGGACGTCATAATGGACGTAGTTGCTAAGAGAAGAACTTGACTCGTTTCGCCTGATCCTAACACAGCAATAATTACAAAAAGCACAAGAATGATTATCGCCAAAAACTTGGGAACATCTAAAAGTAATGTTCATGAAAAGTTACGAACATCCGATGTGCCCACATCCTCACGTTGTACTCACGGTGAGCGTGATTCAACGGCACCTTCGATCTCCTCAGTGCTGGCATACAGTTGCAGAAGATCATCTCGCATAGAGAGCTCATGACGCAGCTGAGCAATCTGCAGTGTTGGACACCTTCATTACATTCCACTCCGTGTGTGTGTTATTATCAATAAAGATTTACTAAGCAATATGCAGAATGGAAGACCATTATAAATGAATAATAATGCAAATCTAGGTTACAATTTATTCAGTTATTTATGCAATAAATATAAACAGCTTGTTTTCATAGATCCTGCACGTCTTTATGTTGGTTCTTTTACTGAAACGTTAAATGAAAAACACGCATGCCACCACAAGGACGTCTCCAGTGTCACCGAGCTCCGCCGTACATACTAACCTCTTCTTTTGCGACCTCCAGCTGTTCGTCCAGGAGCTCATTACGTTCCGTTAAGGCCTTGTTCTGCTTCAGCAGTGACTGGCCAATTCGGGCTGCTAGCTCCAGGTCACGTTCTTTCTGTGGGAAAAAGGCATTTAGGCAGATTTGTCATGTTTAAAAAATGCTCCTAGACCTGTTGTAAAGAAGTCGTTTCAAAATAAAAAATATGCTCGGCAATATTGGTGTACAACTGATCTGGCTAGTTTGTTCATTTTAGGCTCCTGTTGATCTTTTAGTTAAAGGTCCACTATGTAAGCTTTTGAGGGACTCTATTAGCACACATGCTCCATAATATCCATTTGGAATTCATAAGTATGTTTTCGTTAGTGCATAATTCCATGTAACTATGAGTCATTGTCTTTTCTTAAGCTTAAAATGAGCCCTTTATGTCTACATAAGGAGCAGGTCCACCTCTACGGAGCTGCCATGTGGCGCTACTAAAGTAGCGCAGAAAGGACCAAACTTTATACAGCCCCTTCCACGCTGTACATATCTACAAGTGTTAGTGTGAATCCGGAAGGGATGACAAAAAAAGGAATGGAAGACAAGGAAGCAGAAAGACGAGGAATCGGTGTTCCAGTGCTGGTGCTGGCTAACGAGTTTCAGGACTCATAATTTGAAAAGTGGAGGATCGTACTTATTATTTATCAAGGAAAAAGCAAGAGAGTGTGAATGTAAGGTATTGGAAATCCACTACAGGAACTTGACGACCTCCGTGCGCTCTAATACATGCTTGAAAATGGAAGGGCTAGGGAGGGACATTGAGGTGGTTGAATCCTACATAGTGGACCTTTAAAAGTACAGTGAACCCCCGCAATATCGCGGTTCACCTATCGCGGGTTCAGCGCATCACGGATTTCCAAATTTTGATTCCCGGATTTTGTTGGCTTTCGCAGGACTCTGGAATAGAAAATATACAATATAATTTTTGAAAATAATGTCAATTCAAACATTAAAAGAACATTTAAATCGAAATAAAACAGTATGCGCTGCAGTATTTCATCAGCGGATGAATACACAGTGGCGGTGTACGCCACTTCCTCTTCAACTAGTAAACAGGCTGTAAACAGGAAGTGACCTCACCGGCAGTAAGTACACATGTAGAGTTTTATATTTTGTTAAAAATGACGTATGTTTAAGAGCATAGGACGTGTTTATAAGAGTGTGGAAAAGGTTAATAAGAGAGTGGAAATGGTTTATAAAGCCTTAATATATATATAAATAATAAAATTAATGTGACGGCGCCATTTCACGGATTTCACCTTTCGTGGGGGGGCACCAGAACGTAACCCCTGCGATAGGCGGGAGTTCACTGTACAGTTTCAGACGGAGTTTAAGTGATTTGATTGTAGTTGCTATTCCCCTTGGAGGCAGAGCTCCTTATTGAGTTACTGTATATACACAGCAGTCACTTAATGTTTCTCACCTCCTCCAGAAGATGTGTGACAGCCTCAATGTCATGGTACGTCTTTGTAACCTGACCAACTCTCTCGGAGCACAGCACTGTAGAGGCAGACACAGTGACAGGCTGAGAAGAAACAAGAGTTACGCATGGCCTACTTTCACAAACAAGGTGAAAGTAGTACTTTTTGTTGTACTGCACGTTGTACACACACTTCCTAGTGCGGTTTATGTACAATATGCTTAATCGTGTTCAAAGACTCTAATTATCTCAGCCCTCATTATGTGATTTTATATACCGGTATGCAGATTATACTTAGAGCAGGAGTGGCACAGACAAACCCTACCCACTCAAAGCGCTGAGCTTCTTAGCTTGATCCTCTTTAGCTTAAGTGCCCCGTTATGTGTCGTATCTCTGAGTCCATGAATGAAGATGCAGACCATGAATGAAGATGCAGGAAATGATTTATACCAGGGGTCCCCAACCACTGGTCCGCGGACCGGGACCGGTCTGTGGGTCTTTTGGTACTGGGCCGCGAAACATTAATAATCTTTCTGTTCTGTTCTGTTTTCTGTTTCTTTTAGTTATTTTATTTTCATTCGTTTCCTGGGTCTCTTATTTTGAAAAATTCCACTCTGGTCGCACTACTGCACGTGACTCAGAGAATGTAGCGGTTCCATTGCAGCACTGTGCGCCCCCCTGGTCCATCCGTTTACATCGCAAACCAAACACGACCCCCGGTCCGTGCAAAATATTCTGACATAATACTATGGCGCAAAAAAGGTTGGGGACCCCTAATTTATACAAAAAAGGAAAAGTCCCAGTCCCAAAAAAACATTCCTACACACCAAAGGGTTTGGTATTTTATTACACTAGGGGGTGGTATTTCATTTTGTCTACAGTTTTTGTTTGTGTACATGTGCATACATCTGCAAAATCAATAGGACAGGAGAGGTGAAAGATCATCGGTAGGAAAAAATAAACAACAACAAAATACAATAGCAGGAGACCACTGTGTGGCCAGAATGTGACCGTTTGCACACTGGCCGTAGTGCTGTGCTGTTACACTCAGGGCAGGAAGAGGCAATGAGTTATTCAGCAGCAATGGAAACAGCAGATGTGGTCCAAAACCCTGACGTCTGTTTGAAACATGGTTACTGAAAACGTGCAAAACACACAGCAGAGAAACCTAAATGGAGATTAAACTTAGTGCGCTTAAAAGATTGGTTTGGTGTCTTCCATTTCGCAGGAAATAAACGTCACAAAAACTTACAATCACACCAACAGACAAAGAGATATCATCGCTTTGCGCTAAATGTAAAGTTTTAATGCTTAAATGGAAATTTATTGCTCACTGGAATCATTAAGAGATCATCTACAAAGTGTATGAAGTGAGATATTTGGGCATAGAAAGGTTTTTTATTTACAATAAGTCATTTTGTGTTTTAGTCTTCTTCTTCTTCTTTTTTTTTTTTTTAGATAAATCAGAAAAGGTTGGCCACTTCACACACTTTTTTGACCGAATCCTATTTATTCCCCACTAGTACAGGTGCTCCCCAGGTTATGATGGCCCGACTTACGATTTTTTTGAAGTTACAATAATGATTGTGATCCGATAAAAATTGTAAATTATTTAGAAAATGTTTAAAATTCACG
This sequence comes from Chrysichthys thysi, assembly GCA_030068315.1. Lineage (NCBI taxonomy): Eukaryota > Metazoa > Chordata > Actinopteri > Siluriformes > Claroteidae > Chrysichthys > Chrysichthys thysi. Next base: position 3,456,872 of record JAQLOM010000007.1, read on the forward strand.
GGCTGGCATCGCCGGCAGGCCAGCGTAAAAGCGCATGACATACACGGACGTTCAGACGCCACCCAGAAATACGTGGCCGACACCAGAAAGTACGAGGACGCCACCCGGATTTGCGTATTTGATGCTCGGATCACTTGCCTCATGATGCCGTACTCTCACCTGCAACTCATGGAATTACCTTGTGTATCGGTGTACAGTACAGTGCGTTACCTTGGGGTTTTTTGTGATTATTAACGGAACAGCTTCAGCGGCGGCTGTCTGTAGCCGGAGCTCAGTATTTGTGTAGTGGGGTGTTGCGGCTGGACGGAGCTCAGAGACACAGTGCTGTTGCCTACAGCAGGTTTGAACCTCTCTGCCAAACTCTCTCCTTTGACAGAAATGTGATTTAAATGAAATCTGGCTTAAATGTTAACTCGCAACACAGCATAAAATATAAGTCTCCCTGTTAGCAAAACAGAGCACATAAAGAGCTCATAGCACCGTGGAGCATGACAAAAAACTCTACAGAATAAATATTAAAATAGCTGAACTTCAACTGATATCATAACTCCACATTCTTTAAAGCTACAACAACACAACAGGACTACAAATCTCTCACTTTACCATATTAAAACTTTACGATTCATGTTCAGCACGAGCAGCATTAAACATGCCCCTCTGCCTCATTCAGGAAGTAAACGACAGCATAAAGACGGCAGTCTTAAAGCGACAGCACCCAGAATACACACACTTCCAAATTGCACTTTTTTCTTAAACGGGACTGTGGCCTGAACACAAATATTTTAACTAATCAAATAAAAGAACATTTGAGATGTTGGTGAAGTTTCAAAGAAACAGAAAAAACAATAAATTATAAACATATAATTTCAACCTGGTTACATAAGCTAGGCTGAGATATCCAAGTGGTTCAACACAGTTGTTACTTACGATATTTTCACCTTACGATGGGTGTGGCCGAACGCATCTCCATCATAACTTGAGGACTACCTTGCACTGAGAACATTTGTTTGATCATGTCCAGAGGTTTTGTCCAATATAAAAAACAACTACAATTTCTTTTCTGTGGAACCGATGTAGTCCTTAATGATATGTGCTCCATGATATGTCCTCCACTAATCCATTAGATGAACATCATGCATTAACAGTACTACACTGTATGCATCGTCATTCATTTTTTCCACAACTCTGGCGACTTCTTTAAGGTCACGATAACATCAGTGCTGCAATGCCCAAATTATGCATATTCCTAAACTAAACAGCACTGATTTTTCTTTACCTCTAAGATTTGATACATCACTGAGTATCTGAAACAACATTGAAGCCAAATGACCCCCCATGTAACTTACACGATTGAGTAAAATTGTCTGAACAACGTTTACAGTACACAGATCAGGGTGAAGGGTTAACACACGCAAAGATGATAAATACAGGTGTACATTTAACAATGGCAGGATCTTTTCTGTTCTCCCATGGACTAAGATGCTGAATAAAATATATGACAAATTATTACTTGCCATTAAAAGAAGAAGATGAAATGCTCAAATATCATTAGCATGTTACAGGTAGGTGAGGTACAAAGTCCTGTAAATCCCTGAATGGTTGGGTGTAGTTTTGATTCTAGTTTTGTGCTGTAGTAGTGCTGCACAGCTGTGTCTGCTGAGAAGTGTCCTTGAGCTTGTGTCTCACACTCACACTCACTATTCCTTTCACCCCATAGGTGTGTGTCAAGCGGCGGCACGAAGGTGACGTTTCCAGGCTGGACGCGTTTTACAGGGTGAGGTTGCCAGTCCCACGCCTAACCTTCCCCTAACGTGGAGCTACACACACAACACACAGAGACAGACAATCATTCACACTCACATTCACACCTACAGGCAGTTTAGGCTAGCCCCAACCCTAGCCTAATGTGCATGTCTTTGGAGTGTGGGAGGAAACCGGAGTACCCGGAGGAAACCCACGCAAATACGGGGAGAACATGCAAACTCCACATAGAAAGGCCCCCGTGTCGAACCCGGGGCTCGAACCCAGGACCTTCATGCTGTGAGACGACAGTGCTAACCACTTAGTCACCATGCCGCCCTGAGCTTGTGTATCCTTCTACACGTTAAAAATGCACTCTCCACACATAATTAACTGTAAATCTCATTGCTCTAAGGGGAATATTTACCCATTCATATCTTAAAACCTCAAAACCGATGTACTGATGAAAAGGAATGCTGAATGGACTTTTTGAGCAAGTGTCTGACTGTAGTCCAGCCTGTGCCCTTGCTTGCACGAGCTTATGTAAGTCGAGCCACAAGCCTGGCTCCTAATCTCGAATTCAGAAAACCACCCTGTTTAAACATACATGCTGACTAATAAATGTGTCTCCTCAAGGTTAAACAAACGACATTCGTTCATAGAAAGGAGAGAAGAAGAAAAAAACCCAATCCTGCAGTGATTTTATTAGACATCGACCACGAGGACAACGAGGACAATGCCATTAGTTATCATGAAAGCCTGATAGAGGGGGGCTAGCCAACAGTGAAACAATTCACAAAAGGTCTCACAGGGTGTACAGGCATCTTCTAGCATGATTAGTGTCAAATATTGCCTAGAGAACCTCACATTTAGTCAAAATACACACTAATACTAGCCACGTAGATGCCCTTAAAACAAACACAGGGTGTATCAGTCAGGGGGTATGTTTAGTTCAGTAGCAACATATCTGCAAAAACACATACAAAATTAATTTTCCAATGCGATAATGAACTCGTTCGGAATTTAGAGACGCAACCACATTGCATTTAAATCCCATGAGGCATGGGTGCATTCCGAGTTGCCTAGATTAGTTCCAGAAACAGCGCAAATACAACACACTTCAAGGGCATCCAGGACTTTCTGCCAGCTTTCTGTTTCCCTCCACTGACTCCATTCTCCTACATGCAGGGGGTTTTGCATTTTTGCCAGCTTTAATCAACACCAACATTCTGCAGTCCCCCTTCTCTTAGTTCTGCCCTTCTCCCTGTCCATCTCACCGTTACCCCAAATGGCTCTGTCATTACCTTTCACCAGCTCTCTGCACAGACCGTTGGCATCCCGCTCCTGTTCCTCCTCATCCTGACTGATGCTGCTCTCTCTTTCGCTCTCCTCTGTGCCCGAGCTGCTCCAGACCTCCATGATTACCTTGCCGGCTGATGCTCCTCTGTTGCAATCTGTGCCTTTTTCTTCTTCTTCTGGTATTGCTTACTTACTATCTGCCTTGAGGTCTGTGCTGTCTCTCTGGACCGAGCAACAGTCCAGCTGAATGCCCACAGTCCCTCGAACTACTAGCCTATCCACATACACTGACACACACACACACACACCTGTGAGCTCTCGGGCTGTGTGCGTAATGACGTTTATGATAAATCTTCTCAGTGCTTCAGATACAGTGTGTTTACTGATACTTACCTGGCTGTTCTAAGCCATGGGGGAGATAAGACAAGAAGTAGGGAGGTAAAGGAAAAGATAAAAGCAAGGGTGGCTATCAAAATGAAGAGGGAAAGTATTCGTTCTGTCACTGATTTCATAATTGCTTAGGACAGAAATAATGATTGGGGCGAGTTGGTTTGGTGAAATCATGTTTTTAAAAGGGTTAAAGAGACTTCAGAGAGGGAGCACCCCCATGCTAATGGTATGCTCCATCCTGGCACATTTATCCATCTGGAGACGTAATACTGTCGCAGAAGACCAGTGTGCATGTGTGTGTGTGTGTGAGATATTATTTCAGTATGATATTAGGTTTCATAGGTCACTATTTTCAATCTAGCAAAAATAAATAAATACAAAAGTTTTAATGGACAAATTCCTGAAGTGTATATTTGTTTGAAAAAGCTTCAGGGGATTTAAAGCACAAAACAGAGTATTTTTATTTTATTTAATCATCGCTTGGGGATTCATCATATTTAGCATAAGTTCACTGGCAATGTATCATGTTGTCCTGAAGCCTTTTGCAGATAATACGATTCTAAACCCAGACAATGGGTTCCTTGAAAGCCCTGACCTTTTCCTTTCAGTCACACTAAAGATCTGGCACACACCCTAAAAATGCTACCCGACATCAAATATTTACCTCCAGCCACATCAATGTTTTAGCTCCAGACAGGTTAGGTTTAACACTGCAAGCAATGATCAGAGCTGCAAACGCCCCACAAAATCTTCCTAGGGAGAGATAATACTTAATCATAGTCCTAGTACTCTACAGCACTCCAAAATACACTTCAAAATTACAGATACTGAAAAGAAAGTCAAAGTCTGACAATCTGACGACTTTCCCACTGCCATCGCTCTCCTGAACGGTAGATAAGTTGGGTCATCACCACCTTGGCCATTCACCCACTCATTACAGACCCTATCATTCCATGCATCTTGCACATCATTTTTGCACTACTACTTTTACACTAGGCCCTTTGTATATCGTATTGTTTGTATTTTATGTCGCTATGTGCCTATATGTATATTGTTGTCTTTATAGTACAGTATGCGTCTTACTACATGTCTATATGTTGTATATATAGAGAGCTATCACCTACCGAAATCAAATTCCTTGTATATGTAAGTATATTTGGCCAATAAAACTGATTCTGAAAGTCACAATTCATTGACCCTGTCCCACTTCTAATTCTCCATGTCTATACTAGAAACTCCTGAGTAAATAAGGGTGTAACATTTTTTGCCTTTTTAACAAAATATGCGGTATACTGACACCCCAGAACAAAACATTACAATTAGATTGGCAAATGCTGCATTTGAGTCCAATCGAGTTCTTTTTCTGCTTTGTATATATATTGGCACTGACTCACATTTCTCATGTATCCTTACAACACTGCATATTGAACTTAAGATATAATAGAAAGACACATTATTAGACCACAGGTCAAGCACTTTATGCCACATTTTCCTGTTGATTGTAAAGGATACACACCATCATCAACGCTTGACCTACTGTATATATTGTAGGTTAACCCTGGAGCACCCTTCGGGGTCATATTTGACCCTACCTTTTATTTCACACTTATATTCAACCCACTCATTGGTTGGTGGACATTAGTGGACATCCCAGAAGATCTCATAAAGACCATTTCCTAACATGTAGTAGGAAAGACACCTGTTTTTGGGTTCACTGAGTCTGTATCATGATTTTAGCCAATGGATTAGCCAATTTTCCTATTATGATAAGGTGGTCAGGGTTTCCCAGTTAAACTTATTATATTGACAGTCCAGAATCTGATTATTAACTATTATTCATGTAGGTTTTGTATTTTTAAGGGAAATAATTTGATGGACCTTACTTATAACCAATAACACAGCTAAGCTTCTAATGTCAATACAAATTAAGCTATCAAAAAAAAAAATCTACATGGGGCCAGGATACAGGAGACAACACACTGTCCACACAAAATAAACAACTCTTCTATGTATTTTACAAAATGAACAAAAAATACAAACTATTTAGTTTTCTTTTTCTTTTTCTTAGTGTGCTTGCTGTGCACACACACACTATTGTTCTTCTTAAGTTTTATTATTTTTATTTTTATCATTCTGTTCACCCATTTTTTCCACCCACTACTCCTCCTAGGGCTTTCAAGCTAGAGACACCATTCCAATTCTGAGACATCCATGCCGGTCCAGGCATGATGGCTTGTTCAAATGGTTTCATTACTCCTTGTCATTTGTTCGGTATTCCCATTTTTCCGCAAAATTCCATGAAAAACAGGCGCTCTCTAGGACCTTGAGGAGTCATTTGTGTGCTTTTCTGCCCAATTCCATGCCAAATCCGCTGCTCTCTAGGACCTTGAGGAGTAATTTTGACTTTAAATTTTCTCTGCGGAAATGCAGTCTAGTGAACGTTTGTGTCTTTGTGTCGGCTCGTTTTAGTAGAGCAGGTGTTGAACTTTGTGTTGTAGTGTTGTTACATTAAGGCAGTGCTTCTCAATTATTTTCTGTCGTGCCCCCCCTGGGAAGATGAAAACATTTCGCGCCCCCCCGAATCTTGAGAAGGGGGGGGGGGGGTTGCG
>JAQLOM010000007.1:3516211-3527891 GCA_030068315.1 Chrysichthys thysi
GATCTATAGATAGATAGATAGATAGATAGATAGATAGATAGATAGATAGATAGATCTTTTATTAATCCCTCAGGAAGGTTCCTCTGGGAAATATACATATATATATATATACATATATATATATATATATATACACACAATACATTAACAGTATTTCACAGTGTATATCTTGGGACTAAAAGCGTTATTTTTAGCTTGACATCAAATGAGAAAATGAATTGTTTATGCATTTTAAAAGTCTACTATCTATGCATGCATTAAAACCACAAATAAATGAGCATTTTAATCAGCATCCATGCTAGACTCTTGGCCACCTCTCATGATTATCCATTTTGATGTTTGAGCGCTTATTTTAGGACCATAGAGTGAAAAACTTTTTCAGCACTAAATTTAATCCAAAGTATTCTTTTCTATAAAAAAAAACATACATACAAGTACACATTATAATAGTTAACTAGCCATACGTGTCATCTAGTAATATGACACAAACAAGAACTTCTATTTAGAGCACAGATTTCTGTGTATAAGTTATTAGTAGATGAATAAAGTAGCCTTACCTGTTCTTCGGTTAAGACTGTGTTGAACTTCGTTTACGAGCTGGATGTGTCAACTTTCCATGTTGATATGCCACCTGAGACAGGGCAGTACGATACTACAATGTTTACCTCCTCTATCCATTGGCTCTTTAAGAAAGGCATCTTTAAGGCATACGACTTGTCAAGAGCCAAAAAAACAGGTTTATCTTCAATCACACAGTTTTGGAAACCCTGCCAAACCTGCCAGTTGCATCTCATGACATCTTTCCATCCAGGAAAAAAAAAACCCTCATATGAATACATTTCCAAAAAAAAAAAAAAAGAAAAAGAAGTGTACACACCCATATACTCCCATATGACTCAGGTGTTCACCTTTCACAGAGAAACACCCACTACTATTCAGTTAAGCAGCACTGATGGTCACAGATGGGTGGGGATGAATATTTAACAGAGAACATACTTTTTGGTATGCAGATTATGTATCTGTGTTGACGACACATCGTAAACACAAATACTGGGACATTAAGGAGCAAAAAAAAAAAAAAAAAAGCTACAGTTTGTTACTTACAATATGGTGAGGTAATAACAAAAATACATTCATAAGCTAGCAAAATACTTTAAGTGTCTTCATTTGTAAAAAATGAAAACACGTTTTTGATTCTCATCACACAGATATCAGAATTTATATTCCTGCTTCGAGAAAGTAAACATGTATAAAATAAATAAACAAACATTTGTCCTAAGAGATTGTCCAAATTAATAGTAACAGGCTCCCTAGAAAGGATTCAGACCCAAAGCCTGTGGTATGAAATAAAGTGAGCAGTCCTCAAGGACAAGCCAAATATTGAAGAAAGGTTCAGCACAAAGGCTTGAGTTTTTCCCCCCATTTATTTCTATGTAATATATTTTTGATTTTTTAGTCCAGTTTTGTATCATGTGTAACAACAATATTTGACAAAAATGAAGTTCTTATTTCCTAGATAAATCATACATATATAGTCTTAAATTTGTGACGAGAGTATAAAACAGGAAGCAGATTTCTCATAAAGCCTGCTATCAGATTACATTTAATTTAGCTCTCAAATGCTGTTCAATCGCAAAGTCTCACAATCATGTAAACATGGCATAAACAATTTTTTTGTGTGTGTTTTTAATAAACTGATGCAAAGTGCAAAGTCTGGAAGTCCACTGAACAACTGACGAACAACAGTACTCCTATTTAAGCTCATTTAGCATTGCCATTATTTGGATAAAATCAGTCATTTGTCTCTCCTGCGTTGAAGTTTCTAAAATGCTGAATCTCTTTTTTGCGCAGAGCAGATGGCCTGTCAAACTCCACCACCTTCCCAGCATGCATCACCAGAACTCTGTCAGAGTCCATGATTGTATTGAGTCTGTTAGATGACACAGAGAGCACAAAAGTGAGGTCACTGTAATTCAAGTGGTCTTTTACAAATAAACATCTTCAAATGTATGTATGTATGTATGTATGTATGTATCCCCTCACCAAAAAAACCAAACAAGAGAGATGAACATACTTAAATTTTGTGATTGTAACTCAGTCCTAAAGATAAGAAATGCCGGCTGATGCCTGATTAGACAATGGTGACAATGTTTTTACAGTAACTTACTTTTTAAATTCACTTACGATGCGCAGAAGTTTAAATCTACCAGATTTATGTCCTCTGAGAAACACCTATCTGAACTTCAAAACACCCCCTACGAAAAAGCACCCCCCCTTAACAACATGCCCCAGATTCCAGGTCAGTGCAAGCATAAAAAAAGTAAAAAGTACTGTACTGCAGAGCAAGTATAAATAAAAACTAACTTAATTAGAAAGTCTCAAACAGTCATTAAATAAAATGTATAAAGCATACCTTTTATTCCTTTTATACTCATTATTTACATTCCCTTTTCAACTTTTCCACTTTTAACTTCTAACACCTAAATAGGCCTGGCCACACCTCTCTTATTATCAGACACATGGATCAGCCCTGACATTAAAACCACTGAGAGAATAACCTTGATTACCTCATTACCCTGGCAGCTGACAAGAGTTGAGATATACCAGTATTAGGCAGAAAGAGAACAGTCACTCCTTGAAGTTGATGTGAATGGAAGCAGGAAAATAGGTTAGCAGGTCTAGTGGGGTGTTCTTGGTATGCGATGGTTAGTACAAACCAAAAATGGTCCAAAGACGGACACCTGGTGAAACACCAACAAGGCGTACTGGGCTAGCCCATCTGGTCTGATGCCACAAAAGAGCTACTGTAGACGAAAATGCTGAAAAAGTTCATGCTGGCTATGACAGAATGGTGTCGGAGTACACAGTGCATCACAGCTTGTTGTGTATGTGGCAGCACGGGTCGATGTAGATTGGTCATGATAGGTAGGTAGAGATCCAGGCATGCTCATGCGTGTCGCTTCCCTGGGGAAGATCTGGCTCCAGGATGCACTGTGGGAAGAAGACATGCCAGTAGAGGCATTGTGCTGCTCTGGGCGATGTTCTGTTGGGAAATCTTGAATCCTGACATTCATATGGATGTTACTTTGACACATCCTACCTACCTAAGCACTGTTGCAGACAAAGTTCATACCCTTTGAGCCTTTTTCAGCAGGATAATGCACCCTGACACACTTTAAAACATGGTTCACGAATGGTTGGAGGAACATGACAAAGAGTACAAGGTGTTGATTTGGCCTCCAGATTCCCCACGTCTTAATCCGATCAAGCATTTGTGGGATGTGTTGGAAAAACAAGGTCTGTCCATGGAGGTCACCTTGCAACTTACAGGACTTAAAGGATCTGCTGCTAACGTCTTGGTGCTAGATCCCACGAGTCGTGTGGAGTCCATGCCTCGATAAGTCAGGATTGTTCGAGGGGCACAAAGGGAATGACACAATAATACGGAGGTGATTTTAATGTTATGGCTGATTAGCGTAAGTGGTGAGGATAATTTGAAAAAGGTAAATAACTGGGCTTCCTTGTGTCACAGGAGAAAAGCTTTCACCCAATAGATATTGAATGAGAATTGAGTTTGAATCCCAAAAATGCCAAAGCCATCCATGGCTAGGACTCCAAGACATTATTTTTGTCTTGCCTTTTTGAGCCACTTCCTCTAAAGTCCCAGAAAAAGTGTATGCTAGCAATCACTCTATCTTGCTAGGAGCTGTTGAGCTAGCTATTGGATAGGAACTGGGGAAAGACCAAAATATGGAGAAAATGGTGTCAAAATATAATGACTAAATATAGTGACTAAACAAACCAACAACATAGGAGAGACAGTAAATGATGACAGCAGAAGTATTATATATTATTATATTTTAATTTATTTTTATTGTCTACAAAGATTTTTACTGCTACTTTTAGTCTATAAGTAATTTTTGTACTCAGTTATATTTTTAACTCTATTATTAAAAAAGAAAATTATATATATATTTTTTAACTAAGCCTATTAATGACTTTGGACATTTGGGGGATTCCACATATGTGATTCTTGTTCAAATAGAAAATAACACGGCACTAACCGATGGGCAATGGTGAGCACGGTCTTGTGCTTAAATCTTTCTCGGATAGTTTTCTGGAGAAGCATGTCAGTCTTGTGATCTACGCTGGCTGTAGCTTCATCGATACATAAAACCTACAAAGAATGCAAAAAAAATTTCAAACGATGTCTGGTGTATTACCGTTATTCTGGTCTGCTAAATGAAAGGCCCAAACAACAATGTAACACATGCACGTACATTGGCTTCAGTCAGAAGAGCCCGAGCAAGACACAGTAGCTGCCTTTGCCCAACTGAAAGAGACTTTCCTCTCTCTCCCACTGCAGCATCCAACCCTCCTGACAAAAGACAAGACAAGAAAAATATTTCCTGTGGACCCTCGTCAAGTAATTCATGCACACAAATAACAAATATGACTCATTCCTTGGCACATACCTATTCTTCGAACTATGTCTCCGAGGTGACATTGCTCCAAAGCCTCTAGCAGCAGATGTTCTGGGTGACGCCCACAGGGGTCAAGGTTCTCCCGCACCGAGCTAGAGAATAAAAAGGGATCCTGGGGGATGATGGCCAGCTTGGACCTACAAAGGTTATAATATCGATGACGTATTTCCACTATATTGTTGCAGTATTAACATTTTCATCTCCTTGTATTTAGCAGAATCATAGTATTGATGGAGAATCTCACATTGCAAGAATTTCAATCAAGTACTCAAAGTGTCAACAGGCAGACTAAATTGTATTGCTCACCTAAGCTGAGAGAGCCCAACTTGTCTGATGTCCTCCCCGTCCAGCAGTATGCGTCCCTCCTTCAGTTCCACCATTCGAAACAGTGCCAAGAAGAGGGTAGACTTCCCTGAGCCAGTGCGTCCAATGATACCCACTCTCTCACCTGGCTTCACCATAAAGCTGACACCATCCAGAGCATTGGGCAATCCAGACCGATACGCCAACACAGCTGTGTCAAACTCCACTTGACCGTGTTCTGGCCAGGAAGCCGGAACCTAGTTAGAAATGTTGCACAGTTAGATTTGTGCAAGTGATTGCATTATGAATGTAACACAACTCTCGCTTATTCCATGAGGATTTGAGCGTGAACATTTCTCTCACCGCTGCCCTCCCATGCTGTGGTTCCAGGGGAATGCAGGTGGAATACTCTTCAGTACGCTCCACACTCACCAGCTGCATCTCAGTCTGGGCAAATGTGAAGATCATTCCTGACAGCAGGTTAGTGATGGACAGAGCGTAGGACAGAGCCAGACCCACCATACCTAGCCCAAACAAAGACAACAGCAACTTTACCATTACGTACTAGCTTAAACACCAACAATGTGTCATCAACTTCAGTTACAGAAATAATGCTTTCCCATCGCAGGAGTCTTCAGGTCAGAGGACTGTTTAGGTTCAGACTTCTTTGTCACATGATTTTAAAAGAGGAGGAAAAGGGAGAGGTTATTGACAGGAAGACTGTTCATCGCTGCAAATGGAAGCAATAACAGAAACTGATCCACAACAGTAAAGATTAAATGTTAGGTTCATTAAAAACTGACAGGCAGTATAATGCTTCACACTGGGCCCAATCAGCAGCAGTTAAATTGTGCCAGATCACGCAGGAACACCACTCAGCACCTCTAAAACTTTAACGTGCCTGCAATGTACAACTTTCTACAGCTTTTCTACTTACAAATAACCCCCAACATTTAAATGAATTAATCATTCTGTATACCTCACCTTCTTTCCAAAAGTACATAACTTGCACGATAACCCAAAAGAGCAAAAGACAAAGCATGGAGTGGAGACATCCATCTTCTCCAGTGAAGAAGAAATTCAAAACTCAGCCCTCCCTCAAGAAAATCGTGTTAATGTTCTTCAGTGAAGATAGGTGAAGGGGCCTTTTCTGGTGCATTTCCAAGCACATGGGCAAACAGTGAACAGTGCAAATTACTGTGCATTGCTGCAAAATGAACTTAAACCGACAATTCACAGCAAAAGAAGAATTGCCTGTGGGATTGTTCAACCACGCATAGTGCAGCGCTCAGCCTTTAGTTGAGTGGCAGCTACAACGCCAGAAACATGGATGCTCCCGCTGCCAGACTGCACCATTGAAAAACAACGTTCTCTATTTATAGTGCTTTCTTTGGGCAGACGGGGGGACCTATGGAAATTCCCTGTCAGATCAATGAAAAAAACTTTATGAGATTGTAGAAAGGTTTACCGCAGGAGGAACAGGTATAACTGAAAAAGTCGTTCTGGTCACCCATCAAAATTGCACACACAAGAGCACATCGACAGAGCGCATGCCTTGTTTAGAGTACATCGATCAATAATGGTGTCTTAGTTAGCTGCACGTTTGCAAAGCAAATATAAATCCACATTTACCATAATGGGCAAAGCACACGGGCAAACAGGGAACGATGTAAATTACTGCGGATTGCTGCAAAATTGAGTTAAACCTGCAATTCACAGCAAAAGAAGAGGGATGCTATGCAAAACAGTCTTGCTCCACCCCATGACAATGTACGTCCTCATACAGCAGCAGAGACAGTAGCGACAGTGCAACGGCTCAGGTTCCGACGTATTCCATGTCCTCCTTACAGCCCGGATCTGGTGCCGAGTGATTATCACATCTTCGGTCCACTGAAGGACCTCTCACTTCTATAAAGCTGTTAAATGTGTTTTGCATTTATTGTTGGATTCTCCTTCGTACGATCAGCTCATTTCTATGAGGACTAATTGGTAACTAGCAGTCATAAACTAGCATTATCAGTCACATGTGCTCGCATTATGAATGACAAAAAAAGGCAGGTAAGTTTTGTCCTTTCATAGAGAAGTAAGCAAAAGTGATGGGGCGTTCACAGATTTTATCTCTGTGCCATATGTGAGGCTTTTTTATGTCTAAAGAACATTGAACTGCCAGTGAGTCAAGCAGATAAAAATCGTGCCACTTTAGGACGGGACGGTAAGTTACACGACTGCATTGTGGAGCAATCTGGATAATTATGTAAGTTCAGAAGGTTTTTTTCACTGATATTTTTTCTTACATTGTTCTATTCTTGTTATGTTCTCAAAAGGGCATGACAATACTTTTGTGAGAGGTAGAGTTCAGCACAAGATGCTTGTTGTTTGTTGTGAAGCCTCACATTGCATAGTACATATTGTAAAGCTTGACCCAAAAGAAATGTGCAGCTGACTCATCCAGTCCTCCCATGGTGTCACTGAAATGTTATAATTAATACTAGCGATGCGTCAGGCGCAAAACTAGTTTTTTCCCCTTCTCCTTTCTTTGTTCATTAATATGAATGAATTAATAATTAATCGTAAAGCCAATCTGCCCTAAAGACAATCTGACAATGATTCACAGTTAAAATGGTTTCATACTACTATCTTGCACATCGTAATTTCGTTTTCATTCATTGTATGGCACAGTGTGTCCAGCTTTGGGTGTGATTTATAAAGCATGGTTTGTGTTTTGGATCGATTATTATTTATTTTATTTCGTCACGGTAGTATTAGAATTGTAATATACTGTACATTTATGTACAAGGACCTGCTACACTATGTTTAGTATTTGTAGCAAAACGATACTTAACAACATTCAGTATTAAATAAACTTTCAGTACGCGTGTAAACGGGTTTCATGTTTCATGCAAAATAAATGTATTCTGAAATGATAAGGATTGGTGTAATTACACCGAATAATTTAAGTGGTATACATGCATATGTATCTGTCATAGGTCAAGGACATCTTCCCTTGCTGTCCATTTGCAGGCTCACCTCTCCCTTGGTGTTTCAGTACCTCATGTTTTACCAATTAAGCACTGCGCTGCCCATGTTTTGCTCCAATTATCCTAATATTCAGAGCCGGATCAGACAGAAGTAGTCCAGACGGGTGTAGTCTCGGCCTAGTTTTTTTGATTGCAGTCAAATAAATTTTCTGAAACATCCCCATATATAAGCTCTTGTTAGCTGTCTGCCTAGCACTATTACCGAAAAAATGATGAACATTTATGAATATGATTAACTAACAGTCATACTGAAATTTTATTTATATGACTTGCATTCCCAAAATAGAAACATTCCTGTAAGGTTGGCTAGCTGTCTAGTATCACTAGTGAAGCTTATGAACAATTGTGAACGCTGTGAATACAAAGTAAGCGTGAGGAAACCAGAGGACCAACCTGGATCAACGGATCTGTTCTGGTGCTGGATCACAGCGATTACACTGATACCCGTCACCACGGCGACACCGATCATTTGTAGCCGAATGTCTAACCACTGCATGGCAGCGTTACTGATGAACATACAGCGCTGGTACTGATCCAAACGCCTCTCGTTCTCCTGCTCAAACCTGCATGTTTAGAAATGGAGTGCTAGCAGTTAGGTCAAGGATTATGGAATGAAGTTTATTAGAGGAGTTTAAGAGGAAACACAGACGCTGCATTGAGAAACATAACTCTGATGGGCTCGATACCTGGCAGCGTGTCCACTGGCCCGCACTGTTGCCAGGCCACTGAGGGTCTCCGAGAACTGCGAAATGATTGGAGAAAGTGTGAGGCTGCATAAGCGTTTGAGCTCACGGGAGGAGTGCCGATAATACCTCTGAATTTGGTAGTACAGCACCCCTAGTGGAACTAGAGGGATCAGCACCCAGGGGAGCCCATAGCTCATCACCACCAGCATCCCCAACAAACCAAAAACATTGGCTAGAAGGATGTTGAGGACGAATGGTAGCGAGTCATCTATGCTGTAGATGTCTGAGGAGAAGCGATTCAGGATTCGGCCCAGGGGAGTGGTGTCAAAGAATGTCACCGTCGCCTGGAATTAAGTAAGAAATATGGCCATAATTAACAGAATGAGAGATGAACAAAGAAATAAGATCATTCTAAAAAAAAATGATATGACTTAATTAATTATTCAAAGCTTTATATCTGACACTGCAATGAATCCTAATCAATTCTATTACTTTCTTTGTGAATAACCACAACCGCCCACAGATTAGCATGTCTTTGAGACCATATAATACCTCAGACATTCCTTCAAACATTTAGTAGTCACAGATTTATCATTGAACTCTCAGGTGTTTACTGTAATACCCTCTGATGTCAAGCTCTAGCCAGCATTATGAACACCTCTGAATAAAAATCCTGTCACCTTCAGATTTGACCTCTTGATAGCAGTTAACATTATGAACATTATCTATCTATATTAGCTATCCATATAGCTAGCTGACTGTTTTAAAAACGACAGAAGATTTTAGCTAGCTAACTAACGTTAGCAGTGAACATTAGGATCATTTATGAATATGACCAGGGGCAGCTTGTATCTATGGGCTAGCAGGGCATGCCCCACTCTTCTTTTAAAGGTAAACATAGACTAACATTTTTGTTTTATTGGTAAAACTGGGTTCTCTTGATCTACTTTTAGGATTTGTGTAAAAATCTGATGATGTTTCAGGTCATGCATATGCAGAAGTATAAAAAGTTCTAAAAGGTTCACAAACTTTCCCGCAACACTGGAGCTAGTATTAGCAGTGAATGTTATGATCACTTATGAAACCGCTGCCAGAATTTTGCCAGGTTAGCTCATATAGCTAAGTGGCTAGTCTTAGATATGAAATCCTATCAGATTAGCCAATGTTATCGATCTAACTAATGTAAATACTATGTTTACACAAAATGATGATTATGACTTTAAATTCCTTAATGCATACATTTGTCAGGTTAGTTCATATGGCAAGCTAGCTAGCTAAAGTTATCTGTGAATATTATGAACATTTATGAATATGACTGTCAGACATTTTGCCAGGTTAACACATATTGCTTGCTAGCTAGCATTCAGTGAAGTTTATCAGAAATCATGTCCGGTTCAGTAGCTGGCTAATACAATCTGTGAAACAACTGTATATGCTAATTAATTCATTCATTTTGCCGACTTGAATATCTTCATATATGGGCTCAAAAACACACCTTCATTTTAATCTATGACGTTAATGAAGCATCCTCTCTTTACAATTCCCCTGTTAATATAAGGATGCAAATTTTAAAATTCTCTTCCAGTTGATTTTCATCTTCCATCTGTTTTCACTCTTTCATTCAATAACAGTATACAGGTGCTCCCCAAGTTACGATGACCTGACTTATGATTTTTCCAAAAATCGTAAATAAATATGCTAAAAATTGTAAAATATTTAGAAAATATTTAAAATTTGTGGGCAGGCACTGCTGGAAGGCCAGCGTAACAGCGTATGACGTACACTGATGTTCGGACGACGCCGGGAAGTACACGGACGACAAAGCCTCATGCGATGTCTCACTCTCTCCTGCAACTCGTATTGGTGCACTGTACAGTGCATTACTGTGGGTTTTTTGTGTGCTTCAAGAGCGACTTTTAATTCAAAAGCATGTCTTCCTCAGGAATAGACTCCTGGGTAGGTTAGGCTAAGCTGGACTAAGGTAGTCTAAAGTGGGCTAAACTAGGCTGAGATACCCGAGCTAGGCTAAGTGGTTCAACACAGTGGTTTCAACATATGATATCTTCGACTTACAATGGGTGTGGCGGAACGCATTTCCATCGTAACTTGAGGACTACCTGTATAGGTCTATTTTAAAATTAAGCACTGGTATCATACTCTATGACTCTGCAAACATTTTCATCTATGGCCCTAATACAGCTTCAGTTAAACTTGCAGATGTCAAAGACAAACCTGAAATTCAGCATAATGGTTCAATATTCTGAAGGATTTGCTTAATATTGTTTTATTTGGCCATTGTTATTAACAGCGACAACAAAACAACAACAAAATGACAGATTACCTTAAGCACACTGTCCAGCAGTTTTCTATGGATGACTGTGGCAGCATGAATTGCTCCATAAGCAAACAGGAAGGCACGAGCAGCAGTTAGGACGGTATTGGCTGCAGCTAGTGACCCGTACACAGTCAGGTAGAACTTTAGCTCTGAGCTCATATTGCCAAGCGAGTCTCTGACTGGTAAAGGGAACCTTAAATGAAATGAATATTATTTCAGGGAAACATAAAACCATCTCAACCATAGCAGCAACCTAACTGTTAGTTCCTTTACAAAATACAGCGTAATTCTGAGGGGTTTTTATTTATTTATTTGTTTATTTTTTATCCTAACTTACACATGTGTTCCTGCAGAGAGAAGCACTAGGGGAGAGACAGGACTTGCAGTCACAGACAGCAGTTCGGACCCATTGGCTTTTAAGTTGGAGATCCAGTAAGACAGCCACCAATCCGATACATTCTTAGAGCCTGCAGTAAAGGTAATGGCATTAAAGCATAGGTATTAATAACAGGAGTAATTACAGCACAGGCTAACTAGCAGCTAAAATGCTGTTTTCTGCCGTTCATACCTTGCATGAGGAGGTAGGACAAAAGGACAGTCACTGCCATGCACCCACCCACCGCTTTCCAGTAGGACATATAAACTGTCCACGCAAGCTTGCCCGTCTGCTTCTGCTCTTCCCCAATGGTGCGTAGTCCGTCGTCTAAAACGGGCTCACTGGTCAGCTCTTCTTCTTGGTCAGCACCAGCTAATTAAGTACAGGGAGTGCAGAATTATTAGGCAAGTTGTATTTTTGAGGAATAATTTTATTATTGAACAACAACCATGTTCTCA
>JAQLOM010000007.1:3704652-3715472 GCA_030068315.1 Chrysichthys thysi
TGTGTGTGTGTGTGTGTGTGTGTGTGTGTGTGTGTGTGTGTGTGTGTGTGTGTGTGTGTGTATATAATTTTTTTTTTCTTCTTCTTTTTTTTTTTAATTTACAGTGGATACGAGTGTAAAGGATCAGAAGCCAGAACAGCCAGGCAAAGACAGTCAGTTAAGTGCTTCCCTTCTGTCAGATATAAAAAAGGCCATTGGTGCTGAAAAGACGAATCAGCTTTTCGTAGCATTGCAAACCTATAAGAAAACTAATGATTACGAGCAGATGGTTTCGACAGTTGTGGGGTTGCTGACTGAACGAGATGAAGACATTGTTCTTTTAAAACGTGAGTCTCTCAGTTTCTAAGGGGAAGTAGTAACAGGTTAGGGAAAGCCTTTTGGCTATTTCTATATAGATGGATAATTGTTTAATTGTGTTTAACCTTTTTTTTTTTAAGGGTTAATGGTATTCATTCCAGCTCAGCATCGTCAGCAGTTCTCTGAGATGTTAAGTTCCTTGACTGGGAGCGTTTCAGAGACTTGCCAGGATTCAGATGAGGTTTCTAGTCCCCCGATTTCAGGTACATTTTAAAACCAACACCAGAGATTGTTGTGTGTGAAAACTACCATGCCACGGTTAAAGTCTCCGAGATCACACCTTTTCTTCATTCTTATATTTGATGTGAATCACTGATCACTGAAGCTCTTGACCTGTATCAACATGACTATGCCTTGTGCTGCTGCCACATGATTGACTGATTAGATTAGTGTTCCTATTAAAGTGGATTGTTAGGTTCTAGGTATTTTCATGTTCAGATCATTGTTTTAATTGTTTGAACATTATTATTTTTAGATTGTACGTACAACGTGGCATTAATATGCCTCTTATTGTTATGTTTCATTAGTTTCACAGCTCTGTGCAGGAAAGTCACAAAGCAAGATATCTTCCTTTTTCTCCTGATTTGAGAAGTCCCACAAGCTGCTACTTTGTCCACATAGGGGCATTCTCTTTAAAGCAGAGGAAGACGAGGCGGAGCAGTCTGATTTTGGACCACTTGGATCATACTTGACGTTTGTTGGGAACAGAAGTTGAACAGAACGAAATGTACGAGCATGCTTCAAAAACTGTCTTTTAATACACACAAGCGTGATATTGTTTTACAGATATAAATAAAAAATGTTTTTATTTATTCGTCACTCATGTTGAGCTGTGTGACATACACTGCCCCATTGAATAAAAAAATTATCATTGCTATGTATTTTTCACTTTCTGTTAAGACAATGTAATAGGCGTGATTCAAATAAATCATTTAAGAGAATATATTGTGTATTTAAACGTGCACACAACCCGGTTTCCGAAAAAGTTGGGACGCCATCTGTGCAACAATGTAAATAAGAAAGGAACATGATGGTTTGCAAATCATGGAAACATGTGGTGGTCTGGTGACCACTGTCGCCTAACAGCCAGAAGGTCCTGGGTTCGATCCCTGGGGTTGACCTGGGTGCCTCTCTGTGTGGAGTTTGCATGTTCTCCCTGCGTCTGTGTGGGTTTCCTCCCACAGGCTAAAGACATGCACGGTCCTGGTGCAGAGGATTCTGGGATGGGGGAGCTGGCCCCTTTAATCTGTGATCTTGCATAAAATATTTTATTACATCAATAATTTTTCTTTAAAAATATTTATTAAATATTAAACAGACAACATAGAAAAACCCCATCCTCACAGCGAAAAGTATAAGGTCCACAATCCAGACACCATTGTGAACAAACCATCAACAACCTCTAGGGATCTTCAAAAATATAAAATTCATAAACCAAAGAGCTACGGTTTTCTTTTTCTTTGCGAGTTCTAAGTAAATAAATAAATATTTTTTGGAAAGTTGTAAACGGGCTTAGGGACTTTTATTTCACTGACTGCTTTTCCTATCTTTATCCCAACAAACCCCGCTCTATTTCTACCATTAGCCTGTCAGTGAATCAGAATCAGTGAATCAGCTCAATTGGCTCGGCTCACCAGTAAGATCCGTTTCATTCGGCTCCCAAACGACTCGTTGTCCTTTTTGCTTCAAACCGGACAGTTTTGGGTTGTTTTTTTTTTTTTTTTTTTTTTTTTTACCTTTTCACAAGTAATTATTCTTCCTTACCCCTTCTTTGACTGAAATTGTTTCAGAAAATCATCCTCTCCCTTTATAATTCACGAAATACCATTGTTTGTAGATAAAAACCACAGACTAATAGAGTAATAATCTAAAAAATAAACATCATTGCATTTGCTCTGTCCGTGCTTCAGACCTGTTTATCCCAGTAACACGTTGCGTGGTTTAATAAATTTATTACATACAGTACACCTTTAACACAGCATTTCTTGTACATGAATATGTATATTTTAACGCCTCATACGTTGATGGAATCATCCGAGTCGGCTCTAAATGTTCACCTAAAAGAGTCGACTCTTCCACTGCTTTCACTACTCCACAGAGGTACTGCGAAAGGGAACCAAGACAGATAATATTCACATGGATTAAAGCATTATAACTACTCCGTGTAAGACTGTATTTCCTCGTCATGCCGAGTTGATTCAAAATGCTTTCATTTGAATGAAGACCGCCTAGGAGAACTGTGGGGTTTGTTAGCAGGTAAATAGCCAAATGCTAACACACTGGGTTTGGTCTAGGTAAATGTTTTGTTATAAGCTAGCTAACTAGCTAGCACACTATACCTAGTATTATATGATTTCATTTGTTTGTTTTTGAAGCGTTAGACCTTATCCATTTAGGCTGTGTTTTGTACTAATGGGAACGGGTAATGCTAGCAGGTAAGCTAATATGCCTGGGGCTGGGTTTTTAATATAAGAGTCTAAAACATTTAAGTGTTAGCATAGCAAACTAGCCAAAACAGTCTTTAGCCCCAGTAATTAATCTGTGCTGCATTAATAGAGTTTTTCCCGTATACAAATTAAAGATGTAGATGAAACCCTCTTTCTATGTTTGTTTGTTTATTTATTTGTTTATTTGATCCTGAGGAGGTGCCACTGTTTGGATCATTAGTATATTTCTCTGCAGACCTCTCATGCCTTGTGTTTCAGCTCCCCACTATGGACGAGAAGAGTCTGGAGCAGGCCATCGAGACCTACACTGCTCAGCTTCAGCAGGTGGAGGCCGCACTGGTCTGTGGACTCAGCTCTTCCGATCAGGCAGACCTGCTCAAGCTGAAAGAGGATCTGGTCCAGCTCATCGAGCTCACCGAGTCCAGCCTGGTGTCTGTGAAGAAGAGCCAACTGTTGGCGTCACTCGAGGACCCCACGACACAAGAGACCGCACCGGTAGAAACCCAGGAGGGGCCCAAGGAAGTCAACTTGGAAAATGAATTTGCCACCTTCTATTCCGAGCTGTCGGAGAGTGCGAGTGAGGAAGCACAAGGCCCCGGACCGGATGAGAACGAAAATGAGCATGAAAATGAGGAGGAAGAAGACCTAAGTGGTACTAAAGTACGAGCACCTTTCTACACCTCTTGGGGAACGCTTGAGTACCATAATGCTATGGTGGTGTGCTCTGAGGAACCGGATGGAGAAGGGGCTCGTGTTCGAGTGCTCTATTTCCATCCTACGCACAAATCCATGAAGCCCTGCAATTTCTTTCTGGAAGGCAAGTGCCGCTTCATGGACAGCTGCAGGTATTTAAGTGTGTTTGATGTGTCTGTGTTTTAAGTGTCGATATAATTTTTTTGGACTTTTGTTTAATTACTGAATATCAGGAAGGAATTATTTTTTTTAATATCTGTCCCACCTATTACCAGTTTTAATTTTCTGAAAGAAATACCCAGTGGTTACAAGGAAATCATGGAGGTGAGAGCTCAATTAAAAAAGACTGAAGAAAGGAAGAAATGGAAAAGTGCAAAAACGAAAGAGACCAGAAAGAGGGAGGATGATGGATCAGAAAAAATGGGTGGAATGAGGAGGGGAGAAAGTGAGTTCAGCAGATCAAAAAGGGGAGGGGGGGGGGTTCCAGAGCATGAAAGAGGTAAAGATGAAGGACCTAGGGATTGCACCTGCACTGTGTGCGAGTTTAAAGCAGTGCTGCAGATCGGTAAACTCCACAGTTCCGTGTGGTCATAGACTCCAGCTTTGTATTTCAAATAAGAGCTCTTATATTCATACAAGGGAGAATTAAAACCTGAAGGCAAAACACATTTAACAGCTTTAATAGAATAACTGTAAGAAATTGAACGGATGCATTTCCCTCATAGTCCCCATGCAAGATGATGCGTTTGTTGTATTGTTCAGCTAGCTTCTGTATTTCCGCGGAGAAGGAAGTTTGTAGGCTGCTCCTGATGCCAGGTGAGCTGCTGTTCTTCAGCGGTGCAATCTTGCAATGGCGCGTCAATGTTTCTGCCGACTAAAGGCCGGGTGCTTTACTGTGCATGATTGAACTATCCCACAGGCACTGTACGAGTATGTTGCATTTGGCTAGCTTTCCTTTGTTCCAGTTATTGTGTAATTTAAAAACTGCCTTTACTTTTTGATTCTCCCTCATATTCAACAGTGGTTTGCTGGACACGGATTCAGTGTTTCATACTGCCATTTTACACAGTAGCTGGAAGACATTTATTTTTACAGAGAGTTGGCAATTTGAAGGCTTTTTCCCAAAAGCACGTACTTGTATACTAAATAGCATTTTGAAAATAGCATACCTTATATGTCAAAGGTAACTTTCAGTGCCATGTACAATTTGGTACTATTTCGTGTAATGGTGTGTGGCTTGCTTATGGTCAAATTGTAAGGCCTTATTCATAAGGTATACCTCCTGTTACGACCCAAGATTTAAGCTAAGGGTGACAGGGCTAGTAATGTCTTTTGTAACATGCTGGAATGAAAGGAATAGGAAGAGGGAATGAACTTCCCTGAAGAATACACTTGCACACAGTTTGTATGTTCCCAAAATGTTGGTTCATTTTCCCCGTGATTCTTTACAGTGGGGTGTCAGGATTAAGCAGCCTGTCCTGAATACTGGCTGTGGGCGGCGCTAAAACAATTAACTTAATAAAACAAAACCCAGCTTACCTAACTAAGCCTTTAATAGCTATCTAAAAATAAAAGGGAAAAAAAATAACTATGCTGGTCTTACCTATCCATAACAAAAATACACACATTAGCGCCCACCCCTAGTCTAGTGCGTCTATACAAGGGGGAGACTACGTGGTGGATGTACCGGCGCGCCCAGGTCTTCCCTGGCCAGTAATCAGTGACGGTATAAACACAACTTCACACCGCAGATCACCCAAGTGACATCACTCATACCTGGACTCCCTATTTACACCTGTGCGGAGTGCAGAAAACAACGATAACAATAGCCGTTAGCTTACAGGTTAGACTGGACTCCGGTCATAAACATAAGACCCCAAAACACCCCAGCATGACCTGAGCAGTGCATCGACGTAAACTTCACTTTGTCGCCTTTTTGAGTTGTTCCTCTTTGGTTGCTCTGTACTCTGTGTCACTCCCTTCCTTCACTCCGCCTCCCTTCGTAGTTCTGCCAGCAGGTTTAAAAACCAGAAGCTCCTCCTCCTCGACATAGGGATAGGTCGCTTCTAGGGTGACATCACGGCATGGGGGCGGCTCCAATTTCCGACGTACCGCTTACAAGACAACCTAGTAAACGCAACACACAAATACGGGCACTGTCCCGTAACACGCCTGTTGTACCTTATACATCTGTATCGTCTCTGGTGTATCTGTGCAATCAGATTGCTGTCTGGTCGCAGTGTGTGTAAATTTGAGCATACCATTTTATAACAACCTGAGAAATGCCTGATTTGCAAATAGAGTCTACATTGCAGAGACATGCACAGAGGGGATTTAGGGCTACTCTAAATACTCTTAGGGTACTTGGCTACTCTAAATTGCCCGTAGGTGTGATTGAGAGTGTGAATGGTTGTCAGTCTCTGTGTCACCCTGCACTGGATTGGCGACTTGCCCAGGGTGTAACCCCTCCTCTCACCTGAAGTCAGCTGGGATTGGCTCCAGTTTCCCCCCGCGACCCTGAACAGGGTTAAGCGAGTGGTAGAAGATGTGAGTGAGTCTGTATTGCAGGGGGGAAGTCAGTCACTCCATTCTGAACATGAAATTCTGTGTATACATCACGATCAGGATATGCCTCTCAATTGGGGTTTTCACAGCTCTTGTCAGTTCTGTGTGTTGCATGGCTGCATGTAAATGGGAATTTTAGTAGATTATTGGTTTTCATTAGGCATGTAAACAGATTACAGTGGAACTTCGGTTTACGTCGGTAATCCGTCCAAAAACAGTCGGTGAGATCCGATACCGACGAAAACCGAGGCAGTTATTTCCATTTGAATCAATGTAAATCCAATGAATTATTTCTAGACAGTCCAAAATACATACCAAAATAAACACAAAATAAACACATTACACCGAATATGTACTGTATACGCAGTAATCACTTGCATGTAATTGTAGTATTAGCTCTCGCAATCAATAAAAAAAGCACAAAAACACTGGAAAGCAATGGAATTGTTTGGCGAGACGCGCGGGGTGATGCTCACACAACGAGAAACAACGCCACACTGAACAGGAGAACACGCGGGTCGCTCTTTGGTTCTTAGCTGTTTTCGCAAAATCAGCAACAAAATCCGCCAAAATCCGAGACACATTTCTCGTGGAAAAAAATCGAGGAAAACTGAGGTACCGCTGTAGTTAGGACTTAGCATTTAAAACCTTTCTTTTTAGCAGAACATGACTTTTAACGTATTCTTGTCAGTTTGCTTTTTTTAATGAGGTTTTGTAGCACTTAGAAATTTATTATTTTTTATTTATCATTATCATTTCTTGTTCTCTTAGTTGTACTAGGCAATATTATGTGCTCATGGT
The DNA here is from genome assembly GCA_030068315.1 of Chrysichthys thysi. Taxonomy (NCBI): domain Eukaryota; kingdom Metazoa; phylum Chordata; class Actinopteri; order Siluriformes; family Claroteidae; genus Chrysichthys; species Chrysichthys thysi. The sequence continues at coordinate 3,711,516 of JAQLOM010000007.1, forward strand.
TTACATCTTAAAACGGCGGTGAGATTCTCATGCTTAAAGTACAAGGCATCTTTGAAGGTTTGGTTTTGACGACGAGGTCCGTTTGAAATCCTCCCACATGAACTATCTGTGGCCACCTTTGGAACAACTCTTGTTGTTGTTGTTTTTTGTAATAATTTGTCCTTTAGCCCATAAACAGCGTCGATTTTCTAACTGCTGTTGCTTGGGTATTTTTGATTCACTGACTGTTCAGGAGCCAGGAGTGACTTTGAGGTGTTTTTATACCTTGTTGTATGTAATCCACTCGGATCAGTGCCACACACACTTCCTTGTAATGTTCACTGCTGTGCTGAGAACGATCCAAAATCAGCACAAATTGATAGTGTGTGTTTGTTTTCACTTAGGTACTCTCACGGGGAGGTGGTGCAGGTGTCCGAGCTGAGGGACTTTCTTGAAGCAGATCTTACAAACATGCAGCAGGGGTCCTCCTGTTTAGCCAAGCATGAGGACGGCATCTGGTATCCTGCCAAAATTACAGGTACTACAACTCATTTATCTTGTCAGAAATTTTCAACTGTTTCAAAGGGTCATACCATCAAAAAAAAAAAAAAAAAACAACAAAAAGACCTGTCAACACTTTTTGGAGAGGTAAACATGCCTACTCACTTTACACAGTAGTTTTAGGAGAAGTTCTGTTTCACCCTCTTTCACCACAAGGACTCATGGGAAATATCTGGATATCTACAACAAAGTCAAGCAGGGATGTTTGGCGTAACGTTTACCATTAATACCACTGCCATGCAGCCATCTTCATGTTCTGGAGCTCTCCACTTGTGACCACGGATCATTACGCCGCTGTGGGGTTCACCTTTAAGCTCTCCCTCCACCGAGACAGCCTTTTCCACAGTGATTTCACCTTCAGATATTCTCAGGATCTATGCTCAGTGTGTCTGACTCTGAGTTCAGCCCCATGGCGTGCAAGGGTTGTACAAGGTGTAGAAAGTTTGATGCATTTTGAATACTGCAACACAGTAAAACATTTGAGTATATAATGTTCCGATACATTTGCTCAGAATGAATCGGATGTACTTTGCGTATCGGCGAATCAAATTTGGTTGGACGAGTGGCTCATGATTGCTCCAGTAACAAGAACACGGGAAAGGATGAGTTCATATAGTGGGATTATTCTTCTTACTTTGCAGACGAAGACCAGTAGAACATATATTGGAAACGAAGCTAAATTTTCAAAAAATAAACTCGTCCGACCGCAAAACAAGAGCGAGAACTGGGAGAGAAATCTAGCAGATAAGCATCCCTGACCTTGACTTTGGAAATTTTCGATGACTAATTGTTTTAAGAGATTTAAGTTAGGTGTATGACTGACTCCTTGTGTAGTGACTCATGAAGCCTTAGGATTGCCATAATAAACTAAAATCTTTTAGGTTTTAAATGCCTTAATGTTAACAGGCATGATAAAATATTAGTGTTCGAATCAGAGAAACCATAACCTTCTGAGCAGATGCTGTTTAATAGCACATGCACACTGTATATGCATAAGCGAGTGTCGCCCTTGATGCTCTTCAAGCTGTTTTTAAGCCTTATAATTGTGCAGTTTGGTGTGATGCATTTATTAGGTTATATTTGCTATCACTAATATTTTTGTAAGAGATTTTGGTAAAAAAAAAAAAAACCTTTGCCTTTAAAGAGTCCACCTTGGTCAGTACTTTCCAAGGTACTCTAACACATGATTTCAGATTCTGAGAAAACATGATGGCCCACGATGTACACTTTTGAGGTCCCAGTGCAAATACTGAGCAAACATTTCTAAGCTTTGATAATTTTGACTATACAAACATGGTTGCTGCAGAAACAAAAGCGAACATGTGACAAGTGATTTCTTTTCTGCTGTATCAAAAGCTCTGCTGGGCAAAAAATTCTGACCTTTTGTCAGTGAATCGGAGAGAGACACGCAGAGCAGAGAAGTTCCTGCTGTGTGAAAAGCTTTTTGATCAATATAGACATTTGTTCATGAAATAGATCTTGTGCCTGAGTGGCAGGCTGGATGGGACCATGACCAGGATAAAGCAGTTAATGAAGATGAATAAGTAGCAAGCTTAATATCTTACCGGCTTCACCCCAACAGGAGCATTAAAACTGCCGGGTCTGGAGGATTCGAGTCCCAGAGCACACATCCACAGACCTCCACAGAGCCCTTGTTGATGCACAGTGCAAGGACTTCACTGACCGCTTTCATGGAGGATTCTCTTCTGTTGAACTTTTCTTGTGCTAAGGTTGTTTCCAATACTGTGTAAGGTTTGTCATCCAAAAGCCAACAAATTCCTATCCATCAGTCTCTTCCGAGCACCGTGGGTGCTTTCCAGATGGTCAGTGGCATCAAGATCCTTAATTGGACAACTGGCTCCTGTGTGCTCTCACCAAGGAACAGCCTGTCTGCAGTACATCCAGCCTCAGTCTCACAATGAGTTTAAAGAAGATCCATTTTATTTATTTATTTATTTATTAAAACCCTTAAATGGAAACTATTTTTCTAATGGTGTGCACTTCATCAGCTGTACTTTATGCTTTGGGTGATTTCCTAGGATCCTAAGTTTCTTCAAGAACTATTAAAAGACAAATCCACATCTTCACTAAAGGTGAAGTCATTGTAGTGGGCACTGCACCATGTCTGTCCCATAGAAACCCAGTGTGGGACATACTTGTTAGCCTGTAGTCTCTTAATGACCCTCCTTGTGAGTCTGGATGTACAGACATTTGATACAGAAGGTGAGGTAGATGTTTCTGAAAATTGGCTTTTCACTAGTGAACACTTTTAAAGAGTTGATTTAAAAAAGCAAAAAGAGTTGGGGAGGTACCATGCTCTGGCTAGAATCTGCCTTGCAAGCAATGGTGGCCTGTCGTCTCTTGAATGTCCGTGTGGTTGAATACAAGGATTCTGCCCAAGATCAATCCTAGATATGCTTATTATATTTCTCAAGATATACATGATGGCTTTTTCCTGTTTCCAGAAATTGAGGGAGGCTTCTACACTGTGAAATTTGACTCGCTGCTGCTGAAGGAAGCTGTCCTGGAGGCTGATTGCGTGATTCCTCCTTTGCGGCAGGACGAGAACTCCTCTTCTGATTCGGAAGATGATTTCGAACTATGTGACGCAGGCTATGCCAAAGGTTTGATGTTCCAGCAGCACAGAGTTTTCCCCATTAAATCCATGGAGAAGTGCCTTAATTTCTCAGATTGTGTTTAGGTTTGTAATACTTATTTGAATTTGGTTTTGTATTGGCTTCTACACTGCCTATTTTTACTCTCTCTCTACAGTTTTCAGTTCCAGTAAAGAAGAGGAAACGGTCACCGTGAACAGCAGCGAATTCTGTGGCTGGGAGGCTCATACACGGGGTATTGGGTCCAAGCTCTTGCTGAAGATGGGCTACGAGTTAGGAAAAGGTATGATTTATACCATACGAAACATTTATGTATTTCTTTGCAGTTAACGTTTGCCTGTATGGCAGGATAGACTACAACAGGTGTTTATGTAATGTTGGTCGATCTACATTTGTGCTGATGTATAATATACAGTAAACCCCCGCCTATCGCGGGGGTTACGTTCCGGCGCCCCCCCTGCTGAGTTTATACTCTTACAAACACCTCCTATGCTCTTAAACACTTTCTGCACTCTTAAACATATGTAATTTTAACAACATATAAAATTCTACATGCGTACTTACGGCCAGTGAGGTCACTTTCTGTTTACTAGCTCAAGCGAAAGTGACGTACACCACCACTGTGTATTCATCTGCTGATGAAATACAGTGCATACTGTTTTATTTTTATTTAAATGTTCTTTCAATGTTTGAATTAACTTTTTTTTTTTAAATAAATATATATATATATTTTATATTCCAGAGTCCCGCGAAAGCCAAAAAATTCTGCGAATCAAAATTTGAAAATCCGCGATGCACTGAA
>JAQLOM010000007.1:3812938-3828137 GCA_030068315.1 Chrysichthys thysi
GAAGTAACGGGAAACTCAAGAGAGCCATGATATTATGTTCTTTACAAGTGTATGTAAACTTTTGACCACAACTGTATCTCTTAAACATTACTGTCTCTTGTTTTTACATTTGCATGCTGCAGTTAAGAATGCTTCCTTTATCACTATACTCCTCATACTCTGTATGGCATGGTAGGCAATGGTGGAAGCAAACTTTGTCAGCCCTCTCTGCCGATGCTTCCATGAGCTACATCGATAACTCCATTGTAAGGGTACTTCAGAAAGGTCTTAGCCTCACCTAGAAACAAGGGGTGTAACTCCCATTTTGGGGCATGACTGTATAATATAAAGCCTTAATTTCACTGTCTAGAAAAACTCAAATGTTTGTCCCAAGCAAAGAAAAAAGAGGAGGACAGCTTCGAGCTGGTGTGCTGATGCTCCAGGACAATGCACCTGTCCACATAGCACAAGTGGCAATGGTGGAATCACCCAAACGTGGCTTTGAACCTTTGCCCCATGAACTTTACTCACCTGACCTGGTCCCGTCTGACTTCTATCTGTTTCCAAAACTGAAGTCCCACTTGCACGGTGGCCATTTTCTGAGTGATGGCGATACTTGCTGTTGAGGAAGTATCTGGAGGTTCAAGATGTGACCACCTTCAGAGAAAGGACAACAAAGCTTGAACATCGGTGGACCAAGTACATAGACATTAAAGGAGACTATGCTGAAAAATAATTCAAGAACAATCTTTCTCCTGGGACATTATTTTCTGAACGAGACCAAGAACTTTTTGAAGTACCCTCATAGTCTTGAGAGTTTCTCTTATTCCTTTAAGCTAGAACTTTTCTTTCAGTAAGAGCTTGCAAACATTTTGCAGACAGGGACACCATGAACTATCCAAACACTACCATGACAAGTGAAATGTGCTAACAGCTATGAAAACCTCAATATATATTATAACTTAATACAACTGTCGGAAGTAATTTCCACCATGGAAACAAAATAAAAAAAAATGCACGAAGCTTAATTATGTTTTATGGACCCCGTGTTTATAACCATGTGCTTATAGCAATCTATTTTAGTGATAGCAATTAACTTTTAAAGACAGCCTAATGTCATAAATCTTTCTGCATGGACATAAAACTACTGTTTCTACAGAAGTAAGATGACTAAAGGACCAGGAGACCAAGAGCCATCGTATAATGAAAGCGATACTTTATCGCATGCATGCATAAAGACAACCTGGGTGTTCTCAGCAAAAGTTGGACATGGCCAGCTTAAATATTGATGTTACGCTGATGTGTAAGTGCAAAGGACAATATAGAACAGAGATAATACCCAAGGATAAGATAAAGAAAAACATGAAGGACAAAAACTTAATGACCCAGGGAACTCACTCACTCATCTTCTACCGCTTAATCCTGTTCAGGGTCGCAGGGGAAAGCTGGAGCCAATCCCAGTTGACTTTGTGTGAGAGGCAGGGTACACCCTGGGCAGGTCACCAGTCCACCGCGGGGTGACACACAGAGACAGACAACCATTCACACTCACATTCACACCTACGGGGAGTTTAGAGTAGCTAATTCACCGAATCCCCTCTGTGCATGTCTTTGGACTGTGGGAGCAACCCGGAGTACCCGGAGGAAGCCCACACGGACACGGGGAGAACATGCAAACGCCACACAGGAAAGCACCACACCGCTGTGCCTAAATTGAATTGACCTTATTGACCAAATCATGTATCATGGAAAACCACCAAAATCACTACCAACGACAAAAATAATCCCACACTAGCTAAAGTGATTGTATTATTCTTCTTTATAACATAATATGTTAAACATGTTTGTATTGTGCAGAAAATCCAGTTACACAGTGATTCTGGCAGTTTTTTTAATTCCATTAATCTTCTGTTCACTTAGAGTTTAAATTCGTCAGTCTCGTAGGTTTGCTCTTAGGGTGTTGGAAATGGATGTAGGCTTCATTTGAAAAACAAACGTGAAAACTAATTTCCACTGTTTTTTTTTTTTTAGTGAGGCAAAGTTTTCTTAGTTAATTAGGGAAAATAATGTGAGGTCTTTATTTGAATGAAAATGAAGGAACATTAAAAACAGGGCAGTGTTTTGTAAATGAATGAGACTGGGAACTGTTGTCTTTTTACTTTAGCGTGCACTGAAGATAAACGATATACAGGAAAGTCATGATGGAATTGTCCCGAGCATAACTTACATAAAACAGGCAGTTATAAATAACAGGAAACTTTTACACCAGGCAAAATGTGAAAAAAATGTGAAATTTTTTTGCTTTTTGTTCTTTTACTGCCACTTGGCATGCATGTTAAACTTTTAAAATGTTAAAATTTACACTCTGTGATTGTCCTAAATGCCATTGAGCATGGGAGTGAAAATCTTATTGGATTAACAAACTTTATTGCATCATGTACAGTCAGAGTGTAAACCTGCTCATTCAGGGAATTCAAGCCACCAATTATGGCAGAATAACCTGCACCAAGTGCTTAAAAGTTGCAATCATTGATTCGAATCCAATACAGTTTTTGTCAGATTCTGCAAATATCCCTTCACGGTCAGTGGTGTTTGTTCACTTCTCTGGCTCTGTAGACAGGGAAACAAAGCGAGTGGCTTGGACTCCAGTGGCTTGGAGTCGCACAACACTATGGCAGCCAGTCGCAGTACGGGGCAAAGGGGAGGTGAGGGATGGGCTGACATTGTAAGTGTCGTTGCCTTGGCAATGCACGTCCTTGAATTTGGTGGTAGGGGAGGCGGAGCTTCTGACGGAGCACTGAAGGAAGGTATGGCTTTGTATTTGTTTGGCTGCTGAGTTCAAATATGGACAGTCTTTCTTCAGAAAAGATGACCCCCCCTTTAACATTGTATATAGTGTCTATTCTGAATCTCTCCTGGAATTGGATTTGACACAGTAAAGCTGCTTATCTAGCAGTTCAGCGGATGCACATCAAGCCTCTGGGGTGTCTTTGAAACTATAAAGGAAACTATTTGCATGTCAACGATTCTGTGTGTCGGACAGGACCCGGAATCTCGAAATCGGACCCGGATCTATCAAAGCAAAGAGAGTTTTATTCACAAGTTCTGCAGAAACCTGGGCCCCTGCTGCGAACACAAACAGCTCTCCATGCAGAAAGATGAGCCCTCTCTGGCCACATGCTCTTTTTATTATCCAAACCGCAGATGTTGGCCTTGGGTGTTATGTGGGTGTGTGTCGTTGTGTGTGTGTTTGTTACACTACTGGTTTATGAGTGTTTGCACAGAAGCTCCTAGAACGCCCTGTTGTACTTAATTATGTGGCTGCAACAGGCAAGGTTAAACTGGAATATCTAATTATCTTAAAGTTATACTGTATCTAAACACACACGACTGGTTTATGTAAAAATCAATTTTCCACTACAATATATTTAAAATATATGAAATTTGACACTTTGACATTACTTCCAGTAACCAGGCAAAAACTGTAATATTACCATTCTCAGGGATTATGCTATATCCTCTTGTGGTATTTAAACTTTGTAAGTGGAAATTTTCTGACAGCCCTGAGTTTACGAGATGTGACATTTGCTGACATTTTCAGAAATGGAAGAAGCCGTGGAAGTATATTTTCTTAGTGGATGACAAGTTAAATATACAGTGGAACCATGGATTGCGAGCATAATTCATTCCAGAGACGTGCTTGTAATCCAAAACACTCGTATATCAAAGGGAATTTCCCTATAAGAAATAATGGAAACTCAGATGATTCGTTTCACAACCCACAAATATTTATATAAAAATGATTAAAACAAAATCTCAAGTGAAAATCCATAAACCAAAATAAGCTGCACTTTACCTTTTAAAAGACTCATGACTGCTGTGAGGGAGACCAGAGAGGAGGAGAGAGGGGGAGAGGAGGAGGATTATTGTGTAGGATGACTTTCACTACAACTCACAGAATCACTGCAGTCTGTCGCTCACTGGGATCTTTTTCTTTTTCTGCCACTTTAACAAGGAAACTATCCAATCATCGCTGCTTTTGTCTCCTTTTGAGGATTTCGCGGAAATGCGACATTGCATCGTCATTAAACAAATTCATTGGTTGCACTGCTACAGCCATATTCGGGTGGTGCTTTTCTACAAAGTTTTGCACTCTTTCCCACATTTTACACATCTCCCTGGAGGCCATTTTCACACACACACTAACAGTATATGCTAGCGTGGATGTTGACTATATGAGTGAGCCACAATCCCGCAGTGAGTGAGAGAGAGAAGTTGTGATCACGTGAGGCGCGGCAGATGAAACGTATGCATACTACTCATGTTGCAAGACCTCGCTCGTTCGTCAAAATTTATTAAAATTTGTTGCTCGTCTTGCAAAACACTCGCAGACCAAGTTACTCGCAATTCAAGGTTCCACTGTATTGTAATTTTTGTCATATAGTGTTGGTTTTCCAGACACAGATTAATCTAAATCCTGCACTAAATTGACTTATGTGTGAAGATTATCCATTTAAAATGTAATTTAATCAAGGACTAGGCTTCATTTGTGTCCAGGAAACCATCCATAGGGTTTTTTTTTCCATATTTTTTATAATATATTTAAGGAAAATGTCAATATGCCCAAAGGCCTCATGTTTTCATTTTGTCTTTGCATTTCCTAAATTATGTTACCCGCTCGTTAGCTTGCTAAATTGTTAACATTAGCCTGAACTGGCATCCGTGTTCTTATGAGGACACCACTTGAACACCAAGCGTTCCATGTACATAAAATCCCATGTCGTAATTTCTTATTTCGGGTGTCTTTCCATAAGCATACGCTGATTTGAGCAGCAGGCTGTTTGCTTTGTATCCTAGAATTATACTTGGAGGAGCTGAGTGATCATATTGAGGATGCCAATGTGGAATGCCAGACAGATGCATTTCTGGACAAGCCAGCCACACCTCTCTTTATCCCTGCCAAATCTGGCAAAGATGCAGCAACTCAAATAGAAGAAGGAGAGGTACTGATAACTTGTTCATTATTTACTGACACAGCTTATGGTTTTCTGCATAATATTTATGGCCACCCTTAAACAGGTTGTGTATCACCACATACCTTCTCAGAAGAGAATGCAAAGCTGTGCTATGATTTAAGAAGGCTCATTACCGGGGTCTGATTGTGAGGCGGTGATTATGGATAAAATAGCAGAACATATAGCCATGATATGGTAGTCTTGAGCTGACCTTAAATTCTGAATTTATGCAAAAACGCTTCAGGAGAGTGTATGGTTTGAATTTGCCTCATAGTTAAAGCTGTTATTATTCATTCGTCCACTACAGGGAAGTCTTCAGGACAGACGACGGGGCATTTTGCAGTGCATTGTATAAAAGTTGTTGTCTTTTTTGGTTACAGCTGTTTGATTTTGACTTGGAGGTGCAGCCAGTGTTGCAGGTGTTGGTGGGAAAAACCATGGAGCAGGCTTTGTTGGAAGTCTTGGAGGAGGAAGAGCTGGCTGGATTAAGGGCTCAACAGTGTGCTTTCCAGGAGTTGCGTAATACTGAATTGGTGGAAGTCCAACGACTGGAGGAACAGGAGAGGCGCCACAGGGAGGAGAAGGTATAATCAACTGCATTATGTCCAGCTAGAATTTTGTAAATTTCTTGTTTCTAGCCATGATATGCCATGACAGGGACAATTTTCGGCAGTTGTGGATGGATAATAAATGTTTGAATTTACATAATTTGATCTATCTGTTATATCCAACCAATTTTCAGTGTGTTCTGCTCAGAAGTAGGTTGATATGAGATCTTTGGACAAACTGAACACAAATTTGATCTGTATTCCCAATGCAGGAAAGGAGGATTAAGCAACAAAGGATGGTCCTGAAGAAGGAAAAAGAAACAGCAGAGAAAATAGCTGCTAGGACTTTCACTCAACATTATCTTGCTGACCTGCTTCCGTCGGTCTTCGCAAATCTGAGAGATCATGGATACTTCTACGACCCAGTGCAGAGAGGTGTGTTTCTTGAATATTAAATACTCCCTGTCTGTCTACTTCACCCCCAAATGCCTTGTTCTTTACCAGATATACAAATCTTACAACCAAAAGAGGTTCTTGAACTCTTATGCAAAAAGACTGAGTAGTGTATTAAAATCAAAAGGTGCTCCAACAAAGTATTTGTTTAGGGCTGTGCAACCAGGTTTCTGTAACTTTAAAAAAAAAAGTCCTATTTTTTCCTAAAATTTTTCTTATGGCTTCTCTCTCTCTCTCTCTCTCTCTCTCTCTCTCTCTCTCTCTCTCTCTCTCTCTCTTACTTAATTTTTGTATGCTGTAATTTCACATTTAGGTTAAAAAACGTTCCTCCATGATTACTCTTAGTTTCTTTTCTTTTCTTTTCTTTCTTTTTTTTTTACCTAAAAAACCCTGCCATTTCATAGGGGCGTGGAGTGGTGGTATAGACTTAGTACACCACCACAATGGACTTGAAATCAAGTTGTGATTGAAATGTTATCTTCAGCATTATTTAAGGCGTTAATCAAAGATATCACATTAACTGTTTCGGAATTAGAGCCATTTTTACATAGTCCCTCCATTCTCACAGGCGCATAAGTAATTGGACAGCTGCCTGCGTATAATGGCCAGGTTCGGTCTGTTTCCTCATTATTTCATGACAAATTAAAAAGATATAAGATCTGTACTTGATTCCAAGTGTTGAATTTGCATGTGGCAGGTGTTCATGGGAGCTCTTAATATACAACAAAAGGTGATATGTTGCACGTCTTTATGACAAAGTTCCTGGGGAGAAACCTACAACCTTTTATTACACAGTTATTAATGTCAGTCTAGTGCAATATAAGTAAGCTACTTCCACAAACCTTCAAGTAGATATAAAAGATTTACTCCCACATAAATTAAACAAGCAACTTATAAGTGGGTACTAAATGTGAATCTGATAGATCATGTGTCCAAATATAGTGCCATAATAGAGATGAGGAGTTAGTCAAAATAGACACTATGTCCTAGAGTGCTTACACATTTGAGTAAACACCCACACAAAGAGATAGAAAACCCGTTATAACCAAAAATATGTAAAATATCTACACATTGACAGAAATATGCGTAGATATTTTACATGTTTGGTTATAACCATTTTTTTATCTCTTTGAAGACAGAAAACACATTCTAAGCAAATGTTAGGCAGACAGTTATTTCTTCCACTAAAATACTGAAATCTGTAAATGAAGTAAAATAAATTCGATCTTTCAGGGATTGACAGTTCATTTAGTTGACGAACACCAAATCGTCTATTTTAATAATAACAACCGTGTATTTATTCTCACATATTTATACAATTCTAACAAAAACACAAAAATGCCATGTCATGCCTCATGTATCAGTGTAATATACTAATCTTTTGTACAACAGAAATAGAGACTGGATTCCTTCCGTGGCTGATGACAGAAGTCAACAAAACTTTGGAAAAGCAAGATGTTGCACGAGCAGTGCTTCACAGTGAGTACACATTTACCATCATAAGTCTCGTACTCTGCACAAATTCTACTGTATTTTACTCAGGTGAAGTTTAGATCATTTACACCCTTCCTCTAAAATGAAGAAATAGAAATCTGGTTGGATATTTGACCACTGTTCCTGGCAGAATTTGTAGAGTTCAATTAAATTTGTTTCCTGGCATGGACCTAACTTTTACTTCCACTTTATGCAATGTACCAGTTCCTCTGGTAGCAAAACAGCCCCAGAGTATGATGCTACCACCACCATGTTGAAGAGTTGGTACAGTGTTCCTCTGTACCTCTGGTCACTGTGGCCAAACAACTCAATCATTGTCTCATCTGACTATAAAACATTCCCCCAGAAGGCTTTTTTTCGTCCATGTTTTCAGCTGCAAACTTTAGTTGAGCTTGAAGATGTCATTATTGGAGCAGGGGCTCCTTTCTTGGATAGCAGCCTCCTAGTCCATGATGATGTAAAACTCTCTTGACTGTAATTATACGGGGTTAAGACGTTGGACAAATGATCGGAAGGTCAGGAGTTCAAATCCAAGCGCTGCCAAGCTGCCACTGCTGGGCCCTTGAGCTTAACCCTCAACTGCTCAGTTGTATAAATGAGATAACTGTAAGTCGCTCTGGATAAGCGTGTCAGCCAAATGTAATGTAATGTAATGTAATGTAATGTAATGTAATGATCCAAATCAGTTTTCTCCCAGCAAAGTGGCTGCAGCTCCCATCACTTTGAACTGTTTGAACTGATGATCTTGGAATTTGCAGTTGTTCATAAATGGCTCCAAGAGAAAGTCCAAGAGTTGTGCAGTAATCCTCTATTTTAGATTTGCTCTGAGCTCCTTGGACTTTCCAGTTAGTCAATCCAGTGATTGCTGTCAAACACTTTTTGATGTTGGACACAGGGAAGCTACCAGCTGTAAGCAATTATTATCAATAACTTGAAGTTAAAAGGCCTTGTCAGGCTAAAAGACATTTTGGAACTTACAGTCCCATTAAATTAATTATTTGTAAAAACAAACAAAAAAAAAAGGTGGGTGAATGTATATTTTTGACCCTGTTTTAACCGTGTTGATATCAGGAAGCCCAAAATAAATGTTTTTTTTTTTAAATTAAAAGTGTATGCTGTTCAATCATTCTTGCCCAGAAAAAGAACAGTTCATAGAAATCTCTAAAAGCCCAATATTACCAGGGCATTCATGTACAAGAATAACAAGAACAATCATATATAAAACCCATGTTTACACATTTCACACTCGTCAGATCATTTGGTGTAAAAGTTGAACTGAAATTATAACCCGTTTTGTCAGTCTCTTGATGTTAGGTATTGGTATTGCCTACACAATTAGGTGCTATCTTTTTCCATCATTGCAACATAATTGCATGATGGCTGAAAATGGTTTCATTCACTGGTATGATATACACTGTGCACTTGTATTTAACTACTTAACCATGAGAGAACTTTTTAAATATGTAATGTCATATGACACTCTTTTCTTTTCTGTTCTTTTCAGTGCTCATCCAAGACGTGACCAACCACAGACAGGAAGTCTATCAGAGTGTCAGCTGCTAATGATAGCATTTATAATAAAAACGTGTATTGTAAGACACCACAGCGGGCGTTATTTATTTATTTAGTATTTATTCGTGATTACAGCACTTATTTTTGTGACAAAGTGCTTTGGATCACTTGTACATTTTAAATAATTTTAGGGCCCGTGGGCATGGGTGCTACCAACCCTGTTCCGAAGATCTACCTTCCTGAAGGTTTCATCTCCAACCAACATTTAACACACTTCTCTTAGTTTATCAAGAACTTCTTAAAGGAAATGGTCAGGTGGGCACAATTATACCTGGAGTATATGTATGTATATACAGAGGAGATCAAAATTAGAGAACAACCTACAATTTCAAGGTCACTGTGTAGTCCAATTTAGAAATGATCCAAACAGGAGTAAAACAGCAGAATTTTAACCATATGTCATGAGTTACATGAATTCAGAAGCACAGGATAAGAAACTTAAATGAGAGATTTGATAAAAGAACACTGATCAAAATTAGAGAACACTTTCTGATACCTCCCAGTTACTGGTGTTAATCTGGCAGCTGATGCAAATTTCCTCAATTATCTGACAAACCCTGTGTGAAAGGTCCCAGGTATGGGAAGGGAAGACTGAGACACTACAGGCATTCTTGAAAGGTGACACAGTGTTTATTTCTGCTTTTCAGCATAAATATGCACCAACACACACACACACACACACACACATACACACAGCTTTTCAGCAGAGTGGCATTCTGCCTTCCACCGCTCACTGCAGAGAAGAAAGAGACACGTTAATCATCCCCATGTGTACTCACTCACCATTCACCTTCCCCAACTTCACTTCCCCGCCACACGCTGGAGCTCAGCCACACGCCCCCGCTGCCACACCCTATGTAGCTGGTAGACGTTAACTTTCCAGTTATGAGTTAGTTTGCAAGATGTTAAGCCATTCTAAAGTGACTGAAACCCTCCGGCAGCAGGTTGTCCAGATGAAGGCCAAAGGGATGACCCTGTCAGTCATAGCAAGAGAAGTTGGTTGTTCCAAATCTGTGATTTCTAGAATATTGCACCTTTACAATGTCACAAACTCATTTAAGTCCCTCAAGAAGGCTGATCATCCACCAAAGACAAATGCAAGAGAGGACAGGATAATGCGAAGAATGTCCATGGGGAATTCTTTCAACACTGCAGCTGGAATTGCTTGCTAATTCAGTGCTGAATGGGGCAAGGATACATCTCATCATACAGTGTGGGTGAATGAAAATGTTTATCAGAACCTTCTTCCAGGGCGTCACGGTGGATGATTGGTTAGCACTGTCGCCCTCACAGCGAGAAGGTCCTGGGTTCGAGCCCCGGCTTTCTGTGTGGAGTTTGCATGTTCTCCCCGTGTTCGTGTGGGTTTCCTCTGGGTACTCCGGTTTCCTCCCACAGTCCAAAGACATGCACTGTGGGTATTAAGCTAATATTAGGCTAATTGGCTGCTCTAAGTTGTAATGTTTAAGCAATCAATCTAACAGGGTGCATCTGAACAACAACACACCTGTCAGTCACATGTTCCAGTATTTTTGGTCACTTACTGTTTGACACTAAAGTTGCCATGCTCTAAGCTGTTTAACACATCTAGAAGTAAATATCACGAAATAAAGCTGCTGAAATACAGTATACCGGTATTATAAAAATATATTATATATACAGCGGAGATCAAAATTAGAGAACAACCTACAATTACCTAAATGAAAAGGTCACTACATAGTCCTATGTGGAAATAATCCAAATAGGAGTAAAACAGTAGGATTTTAACCATGTGTCATGAGTTACATATATTCAGAAGCACAGGATAAGAAACTTAAATGAGATATTTCAAAAAGAGCACTGATCAAAATTAGAGAAGCAATTAAAGCGAAAAATTAAACAGCAATGACTGGAGCATGAAGAAAGATCACAGCTAAATTTTCTGAAGATTACAACAGTCAAAAATGAATAGGAAGTGTACAGGCTTTGAATGACTTCAGCACATCTGCAGCAACAGGACGTCACTAGTCTCTCACACAGCTCTGGTGTGATGTTGGTCCACTCTTCTTGCCGTCTCCTCCACAGTTCAGTGACTGTAGTGGGTTTCTTAGCCAGAACTTTGTCACCAAGGATTTTCCAGAGGTTTTCTACTGGGTTTACATCAGGACTCTGGGCTGGACATTTCATCATTTCAGTGTTTTCCATTTCAATGAACTGCTTTGCCCGTTTTGCTGTGTGACAGGGGACACTGGCTGGCTGATTGGGTGATGAACGCAGGGAAGGAATCACATGTTGTTGAAGAAGCTTTTGATAAACATTTGCATACACTCTGTCATGTAGCTGTATAGTACTTACTCAGCCCGGCTCTACTCGGCTCTGCTTAGCCTTACTCAGCCCGGGTTGGTTTAAGTTAAAATGGGCAGGGTTACCGATGGGCTAACAACACAGACAGTGGGAGACGCCTCGTGCATGTGCACACAGCGCCGTAGATGACCGGTGCGAATCCTTTAGATTGCACCGCTAATGGGAGTCCTCAAAGCAGGTGCGCGTGCACGTGCTCCGCGCAGGCGGATCCATGACAACTTTGTCAGCACCGCTCTGTGCATACAGCCAATTAACTGACAATTAATTTAATTTATTCAACCAATTTCTTATCGACAATTAATCGATAGTCGATTAATCGTTTGCATTCCTAGTTCAGCGCTGAACTGGTGAGCAATTCCAGTTGCAGTGTTGAAACAATTCCCCACTGACATTCTCTACATTACCGTCCTTGCATTTGTCTTTCGTGAACAACCAGCCTTCTTTGGGGACTTGAATGAGTTTGTGACATTGTAAAGGTGTAATTTTCTAGAAGCTTCTGATCTTGGGTGATTTACGTGACATACAAAGAATATCCTCCTGGTCTACTACAGGTTTACCACAAAAATAGTCTCCAAGCCTACAAGAACTCTACTTCGAACTTGAGGAAACACAGTAAGTTGTTGATGTGTTTTGGCTGTGGATAGGCTAACGTTAGTCTTGTTATAACGTCTTAAATAACTGTCAAACATACATTGCTTTGGAGTAATTTATTATCGCACTGCAGTCTCACTGACGGACACACATACAGAGTGAACAGCAAAGCAGACCGTGGTGGAGAGAATCTCAAGTGAATTTCAGTAAATGAAACAATTTATAATAAACAAAACTTTTTTTCTGTTAGGCCCTGAGCATGTTTTTTCAAATATCTAAGTCATAGAGTGTGGTGTGGTGAGGAGTCTGTCTTAATGGATAAATTCCCTGTAGCCTCATTGATATTTTTTTCTGTCAGCAGAGGGTTCACCCCAACATACTGCCGAGGTACACAGACTTAATAGGGTCCCACAGAAAATCCTCCTCTTCTGACGAACCTCCTAAAAAGAATGCGAAGATCACAAATTCCTTCGCTGTCCCTCCACAGCAGGTAATGCAGGCAACGCTTGACAAGCTTGTGCTAAGGTTTGTATGTGAAGCCAACCAACCATTTTCTGTGGTTGAGACACCATCCTTCAAGACAATGTTAGAAACCTTGCAACCTCAGTGTAGAGTAATGACAAAGAAGACTTTATCCTGTAGAATACAGGAAGCTGCAAAGAACATGAAGAACATAATCATCAAAAAGTTGAGCACTGTGTACCATGTTGCTACCACAACAGACTGCTGGTCTGCCAGACAACGTAGTTACGTAGGTGTCACCTGTCACTGGATGGACCACAACTCTCTAGAGAGGCACTCGGCTGCACTGGCTTGTAGACGTGTCAAAAGGCTCGCACACGTTTGATGTCCTTGCTGCAGCATTAGAAGAAATCTATTCTGAATACCACATCAGGGAGAAAGTGACCAGGACGACAACAGACGTGTGGCTCAAACTTCCTGAAGGCCTTTCGAATATATGGTGTGTAGGAGAAAGAGGATGAAGGACGGACAGGAGGAGAGAGAGACGCCATTCTTGATGATGCCTCAGAAGATGAAAGTGAGTTAGAGGTGGAGTATCAAGATGTGTCTGCTATTTTGGATGACGACACCGGCCTGGAGTACCAACTTCCAAAGCACCAAAAGTGCGCATGCCATCTCCTCAATCTCATATCAACAGTTGACACCACTGCTGCAGGAGCTGGCAGCGAAACATACAAGAGGCTGTCGGTCTGCTTTTGCAAAATGCAATGCTCTGTGGAATAAAACCAGCAGGTCAACCACGGCATTTGCAACAGTGCAACATGAATGCAAATTGCAGTTCCTCCGACCCAATCAGACTCGTTGGAGCTCCCTGTTCCTCGCTGTAGAAAGGATTGTGCGCATTCAGAAGGAGCAAGGAGAAAAAGCAACATGCAATGTATGTACAGCATTGAAGATAAAGATGTAAGTTGGCAGAACTCACATTGTTTGTTACAGAGTAATGAAACAGATGTCAACATTGCTGATTAATGTGGGTGAATCCACCTGTCTTAGGTTTAATATATTGCAATATTATTTAGTTTTCTTTACATGGTTGTGTAATAATTGTAGTTGATTTGGATGAAATAGTTTATTAACTTATTTATATTTTGTATTTATTTGTTTATTTAACATGGATAATGTGCAGTAAATATATCTACCAGAAATAGCTAATTTTCCTCTTTACATCTTTTATAGGCTCAATCCAGCTGAAATGGGTTTTTTGGCTGAGTACGCTGCTGTAATGAAGCCTGTTGCCATGGCCCTTAACATCCTCCAAGGGGAATGATCTCTGCATATGGGCTTCCTTCTGCCAACACTTCACCAATTGCAGGACAGGCTGAAGAAGCTGGAGTCAGCTTGCAAAGTGTGTGGACCTCTCATTGACCCTAACCCTGCAGGATGGGATCCAGAAACGTTTTGAGTAGTTTTTTCACTAAACACTTTCTTACTCTTACTCAAGTAATTATTTGGACGACTAGTTTTTACTTTTACTTGAGTCATATTATTCTAAAGTAACAATACTCTTACTTGAGTACAATTTTTGGCTACTCTACCTACCTCTGTATATACACCCTGTATTCTAGGTGTTGATAAATGACCTGTAGGTTTTTCTTAATGTACAGTGGGCCATGTTGCGTTTTAAGCGGAAGCGATAATTAAGCAGCTGCTCAGGTTGGATGTGGCATGGAATGGGCATACTCAGAACAGCAGTGGACCAGTCAGCTGAAGTGTCGTTGCAGGCACTCTTCCACAAAAGCCAGACATTCCTCAAATGACCTGAAAGCAAACCCTGAACCAAACAAGAACAAAACAGTTTATGGTAGACCTTGCTTCAGATTATTCTTTCTATGTCAGTTTTTGGTTTGTCCAGAAACATAACTAAGAATTAAAGTAGTAATAGGGATAAGGCAGTACTTCTGACAAATCCAAAAATGTATTTAAAAAGGATTTCTAAATTGTGTACTTGATTGTCGAATTGTAGACCCCTGATCTCAATGTTGTCTTACAAAATGTACTTCAGAAATTGCAAAACATAGGTTGTGTTTTGTTAAATTTTTTGTATCAATGATTACTAAGTACTATGTACTTGATTACTATGAACTTTTTGCCCATCCCTGTTCACGTGTAACTGAAGCAGTGATCATGAATCTGTGTACGATTAACAAAGCGCATTCTGGCTTAGAGCAACTGTCAGGAAACCACCAGAGCGTAACGCGCCTCTGTGGCAGTTGGGAAAACTACACGGAGAGCACCTTTCATTTACACCCGTTTTCAGGTGCTCCGGAAAGGAGTGCACTCCACGCTTGAAGCGCACAACAGCAGCGCCCACGACGCATGCGCAGCAAATCAAGTTTAAGGTCACCTGACTGTAATGAGACGCAGGTGCAGCTCATTTACTTTGGACTTTAAAAACTCTCGCGTGCACACATTCGGCACGAAGTGTTTCACTTCCCTGTTTGATTTGTTACGGCCGAGCCTTCCCATTCCGTTTTTGACTTCACGTGTATGACCGGCTTTGTTTTCTCGTTTTCGTTTCTCGTCTTTGCCCTTGTCTGCCCTGTTTTCTATTTCTGGTATTGACCTTGGACTGTTTGTGATCTCGTTTCTGTCTCGCCTCCTCCTCCTCATATACCCGATCGGAAGACCCACTGCCTATATTTTGGATTATGTTTCTGCCTGACGATTTCAACTTGTTTGGTTCTC
>JAQLOM010000007.1:3856946-3871571 GCA_030068315.1 Chrysichthys thysi
TAGGTGTGAATGTGAGTGTGAATGGTTGTCTGTCTCTGTGTGTCGCCCTGCGGTGGACTGGTGACCTGCCCAGGGTGCATCCCGCTTCTCGCCCAAAGTCAGCTGGGATTGGCTCCAGCTTCCCCCCCGCGACCCTGAACAGGATTAAGCGGGAGAAGATGAGAGAGTGAGGGGTCACGCCAGCTCTGGAACCCACCCGAAACTCCACTTCCCATGGCCTACAAACATAACCGATATGGACTACAATCCCCAACACTCGACCAGCATGATCACACTCACCCGAGTTCTAATTCTGCAGTGTTTCCAAGCACATGCACTAGAGAAAGAAATTCTCATTAAGCATAGGTGTTCTTTTTTTCAGCTCATGCAAATGATTTGTTCATTTCGGTAATTCATTCGTTCAAGTTGTCTTAGCACTTCCTGACAGACAGATATCCTGCAGTTCGTTCACCTGTAGCTCAATCCTCTGAATTATTCAGCTCCGACGGTCATTGGTTTTCTTGTTGTCAAAAGTTAAAATTTCAAAATCATACCTTTATACAAGTAGTTATATGTACCCTTGTGTTTCTGTAAAATTCACCCTTATACCAAAATATATATATTACTGGTCAATGTTATCAAGACAACATATGACAATTGAATTTGCTTTTGTTACATGGCTATTTCAAATATTAAAGGAAATTATTATAGACGATGGGATTTAGGTAAATGGCATACTGTTTCCACTGGTCCATTTAGCAGGATGAGTCTTTAAAAAGCTGGGTTGGTCCCTGAAATGCCAAACAACTGCAAAAAATGAAGGCAGGTCACCGCTTTGCTCATTTCTAATAGCACTTCCATTAAAGACCAAAAGGCTTTGTCGCCGTATCCAGTTCTTTTTTTTGGTCTAAATCTCCTCATTTTGCTCCAGGCTCCTACGGTCATTTGCAGTTTTGTCATCGTCTGACATGTCAGTGAGCCACTTTCACTCGCAGGGAAGAGGAAGACTGTTATGAAGATGGGGAATTGGAGGAGAAAGAACAACATTGTGAGAAAGGAGGAGGAGGAAGACGAGGAAAACAAGGAACAAAAGGAAGATAGAAGAAGGAAAGAAAAATAAGAAACAGCAGCAATGTATTATGCATTATTTGCATTAGTATTTAAATAGGACCAAAGACAACTGCATCCCTAAAGACATCATCTCAGCGACAATTTTAAATCATTCCATCATCACAAGAAGCTTGTATCCAAATGAACCTTGTCAGCAGTCAGCATGGTCGAAATGAGACGGATGTCCAGTCCTTTTATTTATGTAAAATAGCTCACATTTCCAGTGGGCAGTTCAAAATGTTCCTTCTGTTGGATCAGGTTGTCTATGTTTCGACCTGCTTTCTCAAAAAAGGTTTCAGTTGCTCGAATATTTTGGAGCGCCAGGATCCGTGTTACAATTGCACTGATGATGCCTTGCGACTGGCAGGGGCTGTGGGCCACCCGGTGCCGGACTTTCCTGTTCGGTTCTGTGATTAAGAACCCAGCTTTTAACGGAGGTTCCTGAGTCGGCCCCCTCTCCTTCACATTACGTCGTAAGTACATGGCATAAAGTTGGACAAGTCGCCCCAGGCCTGTCCTATAGGAGAGGCGGAGAGATTCAGCGGATCCTCTGGGAACTGATAGCAAACGGATCCCGTGGATTCTCATGTGCAGGTGAATGGCTGCTCCATTGATCCACTGTTTCACTGCAGCTGTGTTTATACGATACTCGACAGTCATGTTCTCATAGAGTTTTATAAGTGCATGCTTCAGCTTTTGGTCATAGAAATCAGTTATTTCCGCCATCAGGTCACTATTATTTACCATCACAGGAACTAGTCTCAGATACTCACGGGTGATACTGGAGATCTCCGAAGAGTTATCAGGTCCAAAAATCCTCTGGTAGGGGTCTGTGAAATGTCCATCAGTTTGTCCATGCATACTAGCAACAAGAGTGTCCAGTAGGAAGGACATAGCAAGAGCCACAACTCCAACACCTCCATACGACACTTTAGATACCTTGCTGAAAACGGAAGTCAGGTTCTTGTCCAGAGCAGCCAGCTGGTCCTTTGAAAGGCGCTCCTGGATGGCACCATATTGAAGGTTGAGGGCAAAGCTGGAATTCAGAGAGAGGTAATTAGACACCCCCCTATCAAGAGTAATGTCAGGAATGATTCCGCCAGCCTGGCCAGCCAAAAAAATGCCATCAATGATTTCAGGAGACGGACTGCAAGCATTGTTCCCCATGTTGAGAACGCTGAACCACTTCCACCTCAGTCTCACTGGCGTGCATCAAGCAAATGGACCAAATTCAATTGGGGTTTTGAAAACTGTAAAATGGACACGACTCCAGCGTGTGAGTCGTGTCAAAGTACATGCCTCAACCCAACCAAAAAAAAACAAAAAAAAAACCCCAAAATACAAAAAGCCACATAACAGCCCAAAGTTCATGTTAAATATTAGCCTTTATTAAAGTGACGCTGCTTTGAAATGTTGGGAACTCAGTCACTCTGGGTTCTCAGATATGAGAGAGAGAGAGAGAGAGAGAGAGAGAGGGAGAGAGAGATAAAAAGGCCTTGGATTCTTGGGAAACAAACAAAAAAAAAAATCCTACATTTTTTCCCTCTAATATTTTATACAGTTTGTAATTCTTAAATCAAATAACTTTTGATGTTATTTGGAAAGTTGTTTTTTCTTTTCATTATTTTTCTATTTCAAAGTACATACATGGCATTGTGTAGGGGAGTGACCGAAGTAAATCACATGCATGTACTTTGCATTGGGTTCCATATAAGAGCAGGTTTGTACAATACACTGCAATACCAATTATAACAATGAATGAACTTAAAAATGGAACATGTACACCTATAAAAAATGATGTGAAAAATATCATGCACGTCACATATAATATCGTTGCATCGCAGCTCACAGTAGTGATTTAGGTGTCGATAAAGTACAACTGACTGATTCCTCCTTAAACTGTGCGGTCAGTCACTACCTTGTGCACATGAAATGTTTTCTGTCTGTGTGGCAGTACAGATCCGGACAATGTAGAGTAACAACTATGAAGACAGACTGGAGACGAATGCACAACTACATCTATCCACATGAATCATCCATGGCCCTGTTGAGAAACTGGCCTGACCAGCTACACATGCCAAGGTGATCAAGCTGGTAGGCCATCTTTACCAGCTGGTAAGTTATTGTTTCCAGCTTCCAAAATGCTTTTTTTTCTCTAATCTGATATGAAAATGTTGAATTTTTTCTTTTCTTTAACACTTCACCATACTTTTAGTCATAACTAATCTGAGGCCATCACAGGATCACATTCATTGGCTGACTGGAGTGGAACCTGATGTGATCTTTTACTCTCGTATCCCGTCCAACTCAAGGTTTGAGGTGTTGTGTGTTCTGAGCTGCTTCTCTGCTCACCACAGTTGTAAAGAGGGATTATTTGAGTTACCATAGACCTCCCATCAATTCAGAGCAATCTTCTTCTCTGATCTCTCATATCAACATGGTGTTTCCACCCACACACCTGTCGCTCACAGTGTTTTTGTTTGTCGAGCCATTCCGGATAAAATCTATAGAGACCGCTGGGGGTGAAAATCCCAGATGATCAGCAATTTGTGAAATAGTCAAAGAAAACCAACATCAACCTGGCACCGGTGAATAAGAGATCATCTTTCCCCATTCGGACGCTTGTTGGGGACACCGAGTGAAGCTCTTGACCTCTAGCTGTATAAATGTAAGCACTGTTCTGCCGCCACATGACTGGTTACATGAACATGCAGGTGTACCTAATAAAGTGGATGGGGAGTTGCAATACAACAGAACAGCTATAGATCTCCTCTAAACATTCTTCAAGGAATGACAGTCTCAAGAAATCTCACCTTCAGAGCCTAAGTTTCTAACGGACATTATCTTGAGCAGAAGGGTGAGATTTCATATCCCAGCCTGCCAGAGGAACACTGCTGAACTTTGAGCTTTTCGGGGAAATTAATGTGTGTAGACTCTGTATTCTGACCACAGCTCTGTTTTATGTACACAGACATCTCAAAAAGTAAACACACCCCCCTCATTACACTGTTTCATCTATGCAGACTCCACCTGGTGCTTCAAACTTGTTAAAACATGATTAGTTTTCCTTTCAGATTACACAAAATTAATTGTTTGTAGTAACTAGTCCTGCCATGATGCTAAAGAGGGCGTATTGTGGTCAGTCTGTGGGTGGACTTCGCCAGCGTGTGATTGCACAAAACCTTGGGATTCCTAGTTACAGTCAGAGTGATTGTACAATTCAAAAGCAAAGGAAAGGAATCCACAGCATCACGCTCAGGTTGACCTGGACCCTCTGACAGGGGTCTTCAGACTGTCGAGCGGATTGTTGAAAAATAAATAAATAAATAAAAATCCCCGTTGTAAGGCTGCTGATGTTGCAGAGTGACTCCAAGTGAGTCGGAGTACTTCTGTGAGGGACCTCCATCATCTTGGCTACTATGGCAGAGCAACTAGAAGGAAGTTTCTAGAAATAAATTTTTCAAAATGGTGTCTATTTACCTTTGAGACGTCAGTGTATTTACTTTTCCTGCAAAACCTGTGTGTAAAAGAACAAAAACCATTAGTCTACAAAGAATAAGCTTTATAAACCCAGACCACTATGAATTTTACAGACCGTGTACACGACTTGAATGTGAGACACTTGGGAAACAAGGTTAAACTGTCTGAGAAAGACCAGTCCTGAGCGCTTCCTTGCCAACACATGATGATTTATTACAAAGCATTGACTGGGCTGGCCAACAAGTATAACAACATTACAAAAAATAGATATAAAAGTATTTTTACAAACCTGCACAGACCAAAAAAAAAAAAAAAACCCAAATGATCATCAGAGATGTGAAGAAATGGAGAGAAATGGAGGAAGAAAAACATCACTATTGCATATAAATATACAAAACTGGATTTTTTTTTTTTTTTGGGTTGGTCATCGGCATAATTTCCAGTTCACTGTGACCAGATCTGGACAGGATAAAATAAAGCAGGAACAACCGAGGTTATCACTGGTTAATTATGGATGAGATTCAGGTGCTACACAACTAGTCAGGAGAGAACAAATCATTTATAGTCACGATATATAGTGAGCAGTCATTAAAATTAACAGGACTTTTTAACTGATTAGAATCGCTGCAACCTTTACAGAAAGTCATAGGCTTGGTTGGACAGGAAACACATATTGCACTGAATGCCATGCGAGCATTAGTTGGTCGCTCACTATAAAGTACATGCAGCATGCAATTATGTAAGGGTCTTGAAATTAGCCCGCATGACACGTTACCATTACTGCCATCAAACGTGGACTGCATTACAGATTCAAATAGCACCAGAAGATAGTAGCAGGATGCACGTATGCACTATAAGAGACTCCAAAGTACCAGGAGAGTTTCTTTATGTTAAAAAAAAAAAAAAAAAGGGAAAAACGACAACAAAATTCTACCCCAAAAAGAGATGATTTGTTCACCTTTACAATAATAATAAAAAAAAAAACTTTCTTCTAATTAAGTTGAAAATTCACAAACCTCTTCCAATAAACAGCTGAAATAATCCATGTTCATCAAACTGTACTGTTAACACAGTAAGAAAGTCATCCTTTTGGGTTTCTTGTATTTTTGTAAATACATTAAAAACCCTTTCACTGTGAGGAGAGCACGTCGGTGCTCCTGTTATCGGTATTTCAAATATTTAGAAAATTAGCTGCTAAGGGCAAAGTTAAGACATAAACCGACTTGCATGAGAGAGACAGAGAGAGAGAGAGAGAGAGAGAGAGAGAGAGAGAGAGAGAGAGAGAAAAAAAAAACACCCTCAAGTCAACGGAAAAAAATGTAAACATTCTCCCTATACAATAGGTAGTTAGATAAACAAGCTATGGAATACATATGGATAACAATATGGTGTAGAAACCACATTATAATCACATGCATAAAAAGCACACCACGTTCATTCGTGGAGGGACGAAAGTCCTGCAAAATTCGGATTGCAAGGGAATCAGACAGGACGTCTTAAATAAGGTTTAATAAATATGCACTGCAAGTGCATCTGAAAGTTTATACTTGCTAAAAGCTCTTCTTCTTTTGTTTAAAAAAAAACAAAACAAAAAAAACACCCTTTTAAGGGACGAGCTGTCTGCAGAAACTAAAATGTTGTTTTAGGAATCTAAAGAAAAAGCTTGGAGCGCCCTACTGGAAGTGCAGTTGAAGCAGGGCACCCGATCAAGTTTGCCTGTGGAAATGCTCTGCAGTTTTCCAGTTAGCCGAGTTCCCAAAACAACAGCGTCCAGTTGAAACCAGACGGATCGACGTAAAACCAAGTCATACGTTTAAAAAGAATCACTACCATCTATAGGTTAACTTTGAGGCACCACGATATCGAGCAATCAAAACTGTACAAACATAAAAAAAAAAAATCATCAAAAAACAACTAACTACATCTGCTGCTAAATAAACCAAACCACCGAGTGAACTGTGGAATTTCTACAGCCAAAAGCCCTGAGGCAAAACACCCTTAGCCTACGTAACCAAAGTGGGGTTAGGTGGTAATGAAATGCAGTGGATTACCAAAGAAATAAAACTAAACGAACCTACGTCGAACTCGATACAGTAAGATTTGTGCGTGAAGCGGTGAGAACTGGACTAGACGGAGCGGAGGAGTTCAAGAAGCCAAAAACACTGACAAATTAAAAACCATGACCAACTAAAATGCATGTTTGTGTGTTTAGCCCTCGCTTAAAACACTGCATAATAATTCGTTTTCTCCCACCTATTTGCAGTTGTGATAATTCACCATGTTAGCTACGCTTGATATACAAACATCTTGCCTGAAAATACATTTTCATAAAAACGTCAAGTCGCTCGCCATTCGATGGTTCAAAATGCAAGCCGGTTACCGTCAGGTTTCTTTTTCACCAACATTAGAATTTCAACACGCGTTAAAAAAAAAAAAAAAAAGAGACAAATATTTCCCTGTAAAAATCCAGCTTACTTCATTCTTAAACTGAATTTACAGACACGGCAAGGCATCCCAACCCAATCGCTCTAGCTCGTACTCCTGCAGCAGGAGTGCGGACAGGGGTTCACACAACGTCCTGGTCAACTCTTGAGTATGGAATCTTAAAGTGACCTCAACAAAGTCATTTTGCTCGGAGTCTCTCCTTTCTTGGACTCATGCTTGAGGTTTCCTCCTTGTCACTAATGTGACCTTTGCTTTTAGACGCCGCTGATGAGCAGTCTGACGAAATGCCAGAAGAACACGCGCTCTCTGGTCTTCCCTTGTCTTCTGGGTGCGAGTCAAAACTCCCGCTTGTGTTTTTCTCGTCGGCATCCTCGTCAGAACATGGCTGCCAGTCCTCCAGCTCTTCGCTCTCCGAGCCCTGAACAGCGATCTGGGGAACCAGAGGGACCCTCCGGACTACGCACTCTTCCTTGGGCTGCGAGTCTGGCATCATCCACTCAGCTTTGTGCTTGGGTCGAGCATCAGCCGGTACGGTGGGCAAGGCCGGAGTCTGTCCGGCTCTTTCGTCCGGCTCGTCGAAACTCACTTCCTGGACAGCCTCCTGCTTTTTGAACGAGTCACGGCGTTCGGACAGGTTGAGCTTTCGCATCACCACAATCTGTCCAGCAGCGAACCCCCCGAGTCTGCCATGGTCCACGGAGCTGTACTGAGACTCCACTTCTGCATCTCCACCCACGTCCAACTCACAGTGAGGAACCTCTAAAGTGTGCCGTCGTGGTCCGTGTGCCTTTTTTTCTCCGTGGAAGACGCCGGAGAGCTTTTCAGCAGACTGAACTCTCTTTAGCAGGGGTGAAACAGGGATCTCGGTGCTGCGGGGTCGAACCCCGTGACGAACAATAGTCGGAGGGGACAGTGTTTTACCGTGGTAGGAATGAAGAGTTTTGGTGATGCTGGGCAGAGGAGAGGAGGAGTGCTGAGGAGACAGGGCCTGAGGGGAGGACGTGCAGGCCAACGGCGATGGGGGGATGCTGCTGGTTGACTTGCGCCGGCCAACTTTAGCGTAACGCTGAGCGCCCAGTTTGGAGCCCAGGCCGTGTAGCGAGCTGGGCCGCATTTGGACAGCTGGAGAACTTGGTGAGCTGGAGCACGGAGAGCCACTTTGGGGAAAGTTCACATCTAAAAATGGTCACACACAAATTTTATATTAAAACATCCCTGAAAAATTCTAATTAAATGCTTTTTATGTTTAACACCTAATAAACTTCTAAAGGTCTGTAGATAACTCTCATGCCAACACAACACACGGTCACGTCAGTTGAACATACATCAAGAGACAAGAAAGAGAATATGAACAGTGAATAATATATGTATAACATGCCATGTGAGGAGAGAAGCTTACAGGTGAAACATCGGCAAACAAAGGTTTGTTGATATGCTGCATGATCATATGTTTGATCATTTCTCTTAGGCTGCATTAGGGCTTAAACAGCTGTCCATACGTTATCTTGTGACATTAGTCTGATGGGGTGGCTAATAAATGTCTAGTTCTTTCCCCCGTCTCAAAATATATATACAAAAGTCTTGATAGTCAGGCCTTCATTTGAAATGTAATATAAACTGGCATGTTTACCAGCAGCATGGTCTGGAACTGGGCTGCGGCATGGCGTGGATGGTCCGGGGGACAGGCTGTGTGTGGGGGAGCCGGGCAAACTCTCGCTGGAGGAAACAGAGTGATGGAGGCCAGAGGAGAAGCTGCGACTGCTGTGCATCACCGTGCTCTGCTTAGACAGCTTCTTCAGGACGCTTCGCCGTCTGAGGTGCAGAAAACACCACGAGTTTATTAGATTGTTGTTTCCCCACAACTTACATATGCTATAAGATATTCCTTTTAGGAATACATGCCATTAAACCTTGTTATAATTCAGTGCAATGGTGCACACACACGCATTTCGAAATTTTCATAAACGAAAAAAAAAATCACCACAAGAGTGTTGGTGTATACTGAAAAATTAATAGTGAGGAGGAAAAAAAAAAATTCACATTCTGCATATACCTGTCTAAATATTATAAATAATCTCCAAGAACTTATTCACTCAACCACTGCCTTTATAACATCTAAAAGCTGCTCAGAGCTTATGTAAAGATCATAGCACTAATAATCACATTCCTCCTGACACATTAGTTTTTGCCATTTTGATTAGATGTCCTTTTCCGATCTATTAAAACAGATCTCTTACATGGCTCCCTTCTGGAAATCAGTTCTATGTTAAAGAATCTTATTTTCCTTATTGTTTTCTGGAATTAAATACCATACATTTCCTTGACCATAAGATTAATGAGGTATATGAAAACATTCAGACCGGTCCTGGTTGTCCTTCCTCCTGCTCCTCTTGCTGCGACGGGCCATCTTGCCCTTGTAGCTTGTTTTCCGTGCTGGTCCGACTTTAATTGTCGTGTCCTCTAGGGCAATGGTCTGCAAGGCCACCTTGTTACCGCTCTGTAGAACAATATCAGTTGTTGAACATAGTTGAAATACTCTCTTGTACACAGACTGATTCCCTTGCACATTTTTCTCAGAGCACCAATCCAGCTATTGTTAGCCGTTTACTGGTGCGTTCAAATATTAAGTGCAAAATGAATGTCACTAGTCTACAGGGAATTACAGATGTCGAAGGTGTTATATGGATAACCAAGCAGTGACCGTGGAATTAAGATGAACCCCATGAGGAATATAAAAGATTAAAATAATTCCCGTACGACTAAAATGCCACTATAATTACATTTAGCACCAATTATCACTTGAACATCTACAGCTTATGCCAGACTGCATCACAACACCGCATACATCTCACCTTAAGAAGGAGCTCCATCATCTCTGTGTGCACCAGCCCCTGCACTGACTCTCCGTTCACATGAGTGATCAGATCCCCTGCTCTCAGGCCAGCCTCGTGCGCTGGACTGCCTTCCTCCACGCTCTGTACAAAAACGGGTGAGCAAAATTCAATTCATGATTACTTTACTGATTTACTTTTGATCAAACTGTATTTAAACCTGATGTTTCATTTATTAACATAAAAAGCTAAAAATGTACATGTTGCATGGAGGCATTAATAGCTGTATGGTCTAGCGGCTCTCCTATGAGCACATGTAAGAGCAGATCAGCTTACTGTTTTTTTTTTTAGAGAGCTCTGCTGCACAAAAAGAAACTTCAGTGCTATTTGCAACAAAATCCACTGACAAGTCTTGTCTTCTCCCTCCTGACTGACCCCACCTGTAAGATTAGCTGTATCCGTGCTTAATGTGTGCTGATTTCTAGTAATTGATGTCCTCTTGAAATCATTTAGTGGAGACAACAGTCACAAATCAGTAAAGCAGTACTTAAAAAGGTTGTTTTGCTTTGTGTGTGTGTGTGTGTATATATATATATATATATATATATATATAAAAAAGAAAACAAAGTGCACTTGTGGGAGTAATCTGATGTCAAAGTGCATGTGGTGCTGCCAGGGTTAACAAGAACCAAGTACTGACTTAAATTTTACCTTTAGGAAAAATACAGAGACGTTCAGAGTAGAGATTCTTAGACAATGTTTAAACTAGAACAAAAACATGGAATCTTGCATAGTGCGACGCACTTTTGAGATTTAGTCACCAAAATCGATTCATGACCGCAAAAAAACAGTGGCAAAATCCTGGATCATGGGAAATTCGTTGACAAGAGCTGCACTGCCTGATGGAAAAGCACTACAGGTTCATCTCATCGCAATAGCTTTCTAATGCGCCAAGCTTCATACTGTGGTAAGATAATATAACAGGATAAAACTACAAAACTCAGAAAAGCAGTTAGTTCATGGCCTTGAACGCAAATTTTTTAATCCTGTAAAGTCGAGTGCCAGTTTCTGCAGGCTTCTCACCGAGACCATGTGATGGATGGTGTACACGTCGCTATTTCCGATGTAGACGCGGATAGTCTGCAGGGTGAAGCCGTACTTCTTGCCCGAGCTATGGATAAAGATGGGAGGTCGCAGGCAGCTGATGCTGAGAGACAAGTCTCGGTTTGGGGAGGAATCTCGGGATGAGGGATTAGAAGAAATGGAGTGTGGGGAAATGGGGCTGGCTTGAAGACCTCCACTCATGTCATCTGGATAGATGGGAAATGAAGGCAAGGGTAATGGCGAGCCGTTATCGATACATGCGACTTTGTTAAGCATGTAAATGAGACTTCACGAAAATACTTCTGTTCATTTTTAATGGGACAGTTATATTAGGTCTCGTATACGGCTTCTCACCTGGAGTAATGATCAGAGACAGTGTCGACACGGAGGCAGATTTTGGCACTTTGCCCGCTGGAGAGAGGTGCTGTCTGTCAGGGGTTTCGAGCTGGTTGCCAAAACATCGCGGACTGCCGTGTTCCCTTGGAGACGAGTGCTTTGTTCCTGTACTGTTGCTACGCAGCCTGATTCGTCGCAGGTTGGATACAACCACCTCAGCTGCAAAGTGAGCAGGAATAAACATGTATTTACATGGCCAGCCAGGATGAAGAGCTATATAACTATCACAAAATCTTCATCACCACCACCAGCAGCATTAATAACAGATTTAATAATGCAATAATTACCACTTACTAATAAAAAATAAATAATACTAAAAGCATTAATTCAGTGGATATAACATCTCACTAATGTTATCAGAACAACCTTATACCAGGATGTTACGGACACCCCTCCTAAAAAGCAGAATTCAATGGCCCTATACTGCATTCCCAATATTCCTGATTTTTATTATTATTTTTTTGCTTGTAGCAAAACCTAATGACAATTTAATCATTTGCCATGAGGTCCTGACCTTCATCATCAGTGGAGAGGGCTACGCGTGGCATGGCTTCCAAGCTGTGTGTACTGCTCGCCACCAGAGGGCTTACACACCTGTCTGGCTGAGAGGAGCTGGAGGAGGCTCTCGGGCGCAGGCTGAGACACAACGACAAACATTACAATTACACAGCACGCACACGCCCAGAACAATCAGTCCTTTTTTCCCCGACAAATACAGTAAATCAAGAGTTATGGGTATAACAAATGTCTCTGTGGTTAATCAGTTTAATCATCCAAAGTGAAACTAAGGTAAAGGAGGAGGGATCTCAGATGGGAATTGGGTTGTTTTCAGTATAAAAAAAATAATTTTTTTTTTTATGTGTTTATTGTTTTGCTCAGAGAATCCAGTGCCGCTCAAAGTGGAAGTAGTGTCTGGTAAGAACACCAGGTGCTTACATACATATGGAATAAGTTTTCTGCTTACCCATCTTCCAAATAGTTTGTTTGCATCGAGTTGGCTTTGTGATTTGGTGATCCCAAAAAGCCCCACCTTATACAAATCTTTGCAAACCGGCCAGGCCCAGGGCCAGTGTACACTTGGATCCTCTTCCACACAAGTTCATTACAGCTGAAGCTGTTTTAAACTTCTTAATTATTACCCTAAGAGTGGATATGGGCTTTTTCAGGTGTGAAAATATGTGTAAATATTATAGCCATTGCCTGATTTCTTTTCTTACTTTATTTATGCACTCCTTAATCCTATGACCTATGGTTTAGTTAGAGCTTACATCACCAAGCTGATTAACCACAAAACATTTCAAGACCTAATCACACCATCTTTAGGAACAAAAACTGTTCTGACAGACCATGGTCTCTGTCCTGAGAGTCTCCTGTTATCCGGGGCTCCTGTGCTGCTCTGTCTGTGCATCTCTAGAGGTGAGTGGCTCTCTCGGCCATCTGAACGGTCCTCATGCTCTTCACTGTGACTCCGGTCAGATGAGAAACTCAGATTGGACGGCATGGCCAGATATTCTGTGCTGCTGTATACCTACAAAGTAGGGAGCAAGAAAAGCACGGGGTAACTTCTGTGGCATCTTTATATGAACTGATGCGTAAACCACATTTTGAAATAAAAGGTGCTATGAAGAGCCCTCTGATTTCAAAGATATTTATGATGACATTTTGAATTCAGTGAGACCAACCTTGCTGAAACGATTTGACCATGAGGAAAAACGCCGAATTTCAAGGGAAGACTCGTCATCATTTGTTTCGTCGTCTTCGTCGGAAACCAAATGATGATAGCGATCGGATCGAGCTGGATTCATGAGGGGAAAAAAAAAAAAAAGGTCCTACTTTAACGTGGATATGGTTATTGTATAAAACAACACAGAGTCTCAAAATGAACCTTTCCAGTGAGTACCGGTATTCTTAAAAATATATTTTACATGAAGTAATAACTAAAACTAAATAAACAGACATGTATGGGGACATGCATGAAGCTTAAATGAAGATTAAAAACAGAGGTAATGAAAGATGTGAGTAGTCATAGGCAGACAAAAACACTAAGGCAAACATATTTCTATTGATTTTTATAATTCTACAGTGTAAGCAAAGGCATGTTATAGATGCACTTTTAAAAGGATTGATGCTACCCAAATCATCAGTTCCATCTGCAGGCATTAAAACAGATTCAACAACAAGATAAATCGAAAAAGCATAACCAAAAACCGAGCCCATGTTACTTACTATCAAAATAACTAGTGTCATCTTCTCCTTCTAACTGAGGGATAAATTCAGCTTTTTGGCGAAGCAGCCCGTTCCAATCCAGGCCGGTGAAAAATGTGTGCTGTTTCACCTCTGCTGCTCCCCCTGCACATAGTGCAAAACATTCAACGGTTCAGTCGTAATATGCCGAGAGAACAGATTTATTGTATTTATAGAGCAAGACTTTTCTCCCCTTTGGTAAAATCTTGGACTGTGAAGGGACATGCTATGTTGTATGTTTAAAAGAACATAACAGGTCACAATGGGTGAATAAATACATCTCTTCTGCTACTCTTTTAATCAAACTAAAATTAGGATGGAAAAACTTCAAGAAACATAGACTAAATATTTCTTGAATGAAATATGTTGCTAATAGGCAAATGCCACAAAGGTAAATATATTAACAAATGACCTGTTCCAAGTCGTTCAATAGGATTTTGACTCAGTAAACGTGTTATCAAGTCCTGGGCATCCACCGGCAAAGCATCATCCCCATCTGGCCAGATGATATCATCTAAGAAAGTATATTCAGGTCAGCTATTTGGCAGCTCAAAATAAACATGCAAAAATTTTTTTTTAATAATTCCCCAACAAACTAAAGAGCTTTCATAATCAGCATCCAGACTCACCACTGACAACCTGACCAAAAAGTTCTTCTGGTGTATCTCCAAAAAAGGGCACACAGCCCACCAGAAACTCGTACAAGATGATTCCCATAGCCCACCAGTCTACAGGCTTTCCATAACCCTGCCGCAGAATAACCTCTGGGGCAATGTACTCAGGCGTGCCACAAACCTAGAGTGGGAATCCATCAACATAATGACAATCTGCTGATACAGTGGTCAAAACTTTATTCCACCTTGGTCAAGTACATAAATCAAGAGATTAACTCTTTACTGGGCAAAGAGGCATATTTGGTAACTTCAACGGACATCCAAAATGCCTCATCGTACTGCGGATTTCTTCCATCTTAAATAAATGGTCCATTAAGTTTCTATATGCTTCCCCCCCTCTCTCTCTCACACACACACACACA